>MOOZ01000764.1:165328-189202 GCA_002930495.1 Cecropterus lyciades
GGGGGAGGGGGTTGAATAAAATCTCACGACATCTCACCAGGGGGGGAGGGAGGGGCAGAAAATTAAAAAAAACACCTCACGTAATTTATGGACGCCCCCTTATGTAACTCAAAGATTTTGGTATCCACTTGGGTATCTGCTAGAGAATTCTCAAGAAAATTGTCTTTAGTCGAGGCAAGAAAAAATTTCAACGACTGAAGAACATGAGAAATTCATACAGTACGCTGGTAACCAAAAAAACACGCATTTAATGCGTGTTTAGACGTGGCGAGTCTAGACTATCCACAAATGATACAGCTAGCTTTAGATGTTCGGTCCATTCCCGTACATAGTGCAATAAATTTAGTTTTCCTAAACTATATTAAGAATACATCACAATGCCCAAAAATTGTCTTCATAAAATTGTTTTAAGGATAAAATCACTTTCTTGTAAGGATTAATATGTCAGCGGCGCGGATAAAGCTCGTTAGCGCTTTTTGTTCTGACCTGCCTTCGAATATCAAGTTGGAAATTATCATTATCATTATTATCAGATAATTATAATCATTCATCATATATCATATCATTACTATCAGATCATTACAATTCTTTAGATTCATAATAGTGAAAAAATAAAATATGTTAAATATAAAATGGGAAATCTGTTTTATATAAACTTGTAAAGCTCCTTCAAAAACAAGTGGAAATATTTGAACCCCGTTTCACTAAACCATTAGGTACAGATAGTTACATATAATCATAATATTATGATTGGAATATCATAAGCGTATGAAAAAATCTACTACTTATGTATTTTATCATAAGCTGATTTTTTATCAAATGTCGGATTTTATTATACGCCAGTGACATATATACGTCATAGATGCACGTAGGTATGCAATCGTCGATAACTTTTGATAGTCTTCTGCTATACAAAGTAAAAACGTTAAAACAATTTGCAACGTTTGTTATATGACTCTACATAAAATATCTACAGACGAAGTCATAAAAACGAGACCTTTAATACTTATATCGTAATTACTTACCCCTTATAGGTCTTCAACCTAATAAGCGTGGAAAGGGTAGCAACGAAATAAATATTGTTAACATTTCTATGCCAGATTTAGACATAGGGTATTGGTTTATAAAGCTTTCTTAAATTATAATTCGAAAAAATACTAAAATACACCCTATTTACATCATTATTGTAACAAAACTTATAATTTCGAGTAATTAACATATTGGTAAGAGACGGGTAGGTCACGTTCATGACGTTCATTTTAAGATTGTGGATGGCAAAATCTTAAACTATAAATTTATAAGAATAAGAAAAGAAACCAGAAAGGCATTACCAAGTCGATTTTGATTATACTTATTACATCAATACATAAAAAAAAAAACAATTACAAGTATCTTGACCGGCATTATTATTCGTTCTTATTTCGTGTCGCATAAATGGATCCAACTCTTAGGAGTAAGTAATGATAAAGAGTAGCTAAAAGAACGGTCTTTTTTTACGAAAATACATTTTAAATACATTCCTATACTAAACCTAATGTAATCAATTCTTGGATATTATGTGGATTGATTTTAATGCATAGCTGTGACCTTAGTGTGTGTACTTATGTATGCTAATAACGCACTGGCGGATCCCGGATTTAGATTTGACAGCTTAAGACCGGCCGAAAGTAGGCTTATAAAGATGATGAAAAAGGTCTTTCGATATAGACATCTTTTTGTCTTTGGGGACATACATATATCCTTTCATTTGTCTAATGTTTTTGTGTAATAGTTGGCCTTTAATTTAGTTATTATCGGCTTCGTAACTCCTTGAAGTATTTTTCGTATACCTCGTAATGCTACTCGTAACTGAAGGATTGAAGCATCCATGTTACGAGAAAAATAAATAAATTAAAGTAGTCTTAAAAGTTAACAGAATTAATATTAAATCTTTTAGAGAAAGGTGAGGTAAGATGAGGATTTTAAATACGCATAATAAAATCGTTTGACCTTAGCCCTTAGCTCGGTGATGACCGAAGTAGTCCGCACCACCCACTTATCAGTTATTTTCCTCATTACAGTGTTGTGAAGTAATATTCTGGTACCGGAGGGTTATTACCCCTTAAGAATCTGCCCGGGCAAAGAGCAGACCCTCGAGACGCGATTTTAATTTATAATGAAAAGAACACAAATAGCCAATTCTTTTTATAGATATAACAAAGTTATAAAAAAAGAGTGCTAAGTCCCAATCATGTCCCACCTATTGAGTCTTTGGGTAAGATGCAGTACAGATATAGATTAGTCATCGCCATCTTATCACAAACTAGACGAGTGATCCACCCTCCATTAGATTCAGAATATAACCGCTGACAATAAAAACAATCTGTGTCTTCGATATCGCTATCTGATCTTTTATATGCAGAAGCGGTAACCTGTTTTATGTGTGCAATGCTTATAAGCTATCTAGCTGATATCATGACTTAAATATTCAACATTGTTTGCTGTGAAATTGAGGGATTGATACAGATGATGTTGAAGTGCTTGGTTGTAGAGGCTGATGAAACTGTGAATGTTGGGATACCGGTGAATAATATGAGATCAATGTGGTAGCTGAGTTGTTGATGAATAAACAGATTTATATAGTCGAGATAATTAGTTCTAATTTTCTTCTGAACTCGTTGAATAGATTCTAAATTAGCACAAGTCTAGAATGTGGTTGATACTGGTGATAATGTTGGAGCATTTGTATCAGAATGTTCTTCTTTCTTTTCTTCAGGCTTTAAGACCGTAGTAGTAATATTATCTTGTGTATACATGTAAGGGAAGATGCTACAGATTTTAAATGCATTTGAAGTATTGTGGCTGCTCTAATAAAGGCTTGCCTAGAAAGTTCAGCCACTTGAAATTCGATCGCTACGTGACGGAGATTTGATAGAGAAAAATGATATTAATGGTGATGAATGTCAATAAAGACATTCATCACAGACAGTCAAAATATCAATGAAGAAAAGATACTTATTGTGGACATCTGATATGCAGGCAAAATAGGGCATCGAATCATACTCCATACCCCCAACGTACCCCTTAGATTGTAAGAAAATAATAGAAACTGATTTTTTGTGTTTTAGAGTAATAAAATAAGTAAGTTTTTAGACGTCGTTTGCATACCTCAAAAATAGAAAAATACAAAAAAAAAATGTTATAAAATTGGAAAGTGTAGATGTTAATAAGTTTAATAATTAACTCGTAGAATGGCTATAATGGTACTATCATAACAACTTTGAAACATTAATTTTGGTTCCCATCTTACCCACCTTTTCCTAACACTATAAAGCTTTGATCAAAAATATAACTTATACAATAGTAGTTTAAAAATCTACTAGCTATTTGTCACTTGTATACTAACTTATCAAACAGAGAGCTGTTTTTAATAAGTTATATTATATTTATGTACATATAAGTACATAAATCTTATATGTATCTATAATTCTCGTGTCACAATGTTAGTTACCTTACTCCTCCGAAACGGCTTTACCGGTTTTTACCAAACTTTATATGATTATTCAGTAGGTGTGAGAATCGGCTACTATCTATTTTTCATACCCCTAAGTGATAAGGGTTGTTCACCCTTATTTTTTTTTTTAATTTTTGGTCAAAATTTTTTGTTTTTATTTTTCTATAATGTGGCATTAAAATATATATACAATTTTTAATTTGCGCAAAAACGCATATCGTGAGTACCCGTAACATATTAAAATGTATCAATTCCGCGATAATATTAGCCTAAAATCATATAAATACAACTCTAAATTTTTACCCTTTTATCACCAACCCTATTTTTTAATAGCCATTTTAGTAATTTAATCATTTATATGGCAAAACAACGTTTGCCGGGTCAGCTAGTATAATATGAAAGAGTGAAATTCTGTTTCAACCAATAAGTTCATTTTGAAATCTATCTAATATTTTAAAAACAAACAAACTCAACTTAAATTAAAATAATGCTCACATAAACAATACATGTTAAATTATTTTCGCGTGCCGAAACGTTCATGCATCTATTGTTACGGTTTAATCCGGGTTCAATAGGTATGGAAATGACGAGAACTCTTAGCTTAATGTGACATTGTGTACCTATGTCTTTTTATGTCCGGTATCATTGAACGTAACGATGGGTTCGGATCATTATATTTCAAATCACGGAACGTCGGACTCAGTCAACCTATATAAGAAATGATTACGGGTTGCGGACAATACAGTCGCAAACTTCGGCAGCATTCCCGTCTAGCGTTCTCCTAGACCAGGCTTTGTTGTTATCCTGTGCTCTACACGAATCACATCATGTTTAAATTGGTAAGTGACATTTTTTTATATTATATAACTTAAATCATGGGCATTAAAATCGTGTTTAATTTCATTTTACTTAAGACTGCTACAGTAAATAATTAATATATATTTTTTGTCTTTTCCTTTATCTAAATACATTTCCCAAAAAAACGGGTATGTGTATTTTATTTACGTTATGTTCGTTCGTTCTTGTAGTAAACGTACTTATATAGCATTATATTACAAACTTTTGTAGTTTCTTTAATGCTATAACATTAAAATTATTAAAATTTTGGTAAAACGATAAATATATAAAAAATAGATAAATAATATATTTATTTTGTTAATGAAATTCTTAGTTTTATTACCTTGTTTGTAAATACGAAGTTTTATGACTCCTTAGAAATCTATATACCTATATTACAAATGAATCTTCTCACTAAATCTGTCTTAACTTTTTAGCAAATTCCTTTCTACTCAGACGGAAATGATAGTATGTAGATATTAGGTTGCCGATTTGTAATAGGAGTTACGCGAAGTTTATTGGAGGTTGGTTCTGTTGTTGCCCCTAATACCTAACTAAATTGAAACTATAAGGCCGTTTCAACTTAGTGACTACAACTGAATCACTGATATACTTGAGTAATCAATATGAGGTATCTAAGTGTTACCACACCCCTCAACTAAAACTTGGAGAAATCAGTTGAGCTATTTTTAAATAACGTCAAGCCTAAGTAATGTTACAAGGAATAATAATTTCAGTACGGTACTAAGAAATTGAGAAAATTTGTACAATTGAAAAGTTTATTTTGCATGCCTAGCTTACCTTTATTATTTTATAATCTTAATAACTTATTAAACTAATACTTAAATTACTAAAGAGCGTACCTACTTTAACAAATACGTACTGATGTAATGTACGTTGTCGTCAGTGCATGAAGATTTTATTCTTATAGCGTTGAATTATAAAATCTAGTGGAGCTAGATTATCATTCAACTAAAGTAACAATGACGCTTCGTACGCACAGGCGTACGTATTTCATATTTGTTCGGTTATCCGTTTATCTAATAAGTTAGACATTTAGACACTCCACTTATTATAAGTCATATATACATATCATCACAAACGAAGTCATGGAGTTAGTTCTATACGCCAATACTTCTTAATTTTAACATTACTTGATTAATTTACGCTTTTAAAATAAACTTCCTATGGAAATCAGAATCTTGTCAATAAGTAAATTCAAAGCATTGATTAAGACCAAACTTTGCCGCAAAGCATATTATAAAATTTCTGAATACATAGAAGACAAGGCAGCTTGGGACTGATCAATAATAGATATATATTTCAATGGTTAATTGTCAAAGTGTAGCGTAGTTTGCCAAACAAGTCTCTGTTTAGTCAAATGTAAGGCAACATACTGGAGCTAGCTTTTATTGCCCATGTAATAAACAAGATGGTTAAGAAAAGTATTCCAAAGAAAAAAGACAAACCCGCTGAGTTTCTTGCCGGATCTTCGCAGTTGAGGTCATTTGCGTAGGCCTATGCAAAATAAAGACATTACATTTCAATTACTTAATGAAGAAATTTCCAAATTAATTAAGAACATAACAAAACATATAATTAAAGTATACCTAGGTTATATGTAGCCTGTCCGTGTAGTTCCGGAACCAGAATAGGGCTCCGTTACCCCTTGCCTGTCGCAATAAAAGGGGACTTCCAGGGTTGCGGGCGGCAAGAAGCGTCGGGTACCTTTAAAATTTTCCCCTTTGATAACAAAAAAAAAGATTATAGGTACCTAGAAAACGATGGCACCTACTCTACTTCAGTATGCCTCAGTTGTGTTTATAATGTATTAACAAATAAAAAAAAACACAACATAGTGAAATATGCTTAATGAAAAAGTACAGAACTCTCTTTTTTCGCGCTCTATCACCTTTATTATTTTAATAAAAAGTGTATTAAAGAAAAATTGCATGTTTCCTGTTACATTTTAACATTTAATATCTTTTTTAATTAAGTAAAAGGCTGTTTTCAAATATTTTGCAAGTGATGTATGTAGGTATTTTTCGTTCATAATTTATTATAAACTTCCTGTGTTCATGATACTTAAATCCAAATAAAAGTTCAAAATCTGTAATTTTTAGGCCTTCTCTGCTTAAATTTGTAACAGGATTTTTTAAATATTTATGTATGTACTAGCTATACCCCGCGATATCACCCGCTACTACCCAAGAAAAACAAACGAACAAACAAACATAGTGTGATGTCATATAGCCTATTGCCTTCCTCAATAAGTGGACTATTCAACACAAAAATATGTTTTCGATTCAAACCAGTACTTCCGGAGATTAGCGCATTCAACCAAACAAAATCTTCAGCTTTATAATATTACAGCTTTATAAAGTTACACATATGACGGTGGCTGCGTGCGCATTGAGGGCGCGCGGTTTCTTAGGTTTTCATTATTTGTGCGGAACCCTAAATATATTTTTTAAAATAGAAGTAGCCTTAGTTATGCCTTATGACATTAGTCATCCAACAGTGAAAGTCCCGTCAAAATCAGTCTAGCGGTTTCTGAGATTACCCAGAACAAACAGATAGACAAACATACAAAAATTTTAGTAATTGATGTTTTGTTATCAGTATACTTCCATATGTATTTGGTAAAAAACTGTTATTTTTATATTACAAACGGACACTTCAATTTTA
This sequence comes from Cecropterus lyciades, assembly GCA_002930495.1. Lineage (NCBI taxonomy): Eukaryota > Metazoa > Arthropoda > Insecta > Lepidoptera > Hesperiidae > Cecropterus > Cecropterus lyciades. The sequence goes on from MOOZ01000764.1 coordinate 172,347, forward strand.
TTTATATGTATAAATTAGTAATTAGTATTTTCAATGATATATTTTACTTACAGTTGATGGTCATCTTCGTAGCGCTGGCGGTGCTGGCAATACAAAGTGCCGCCAAGCCGCAGGTCCTGCTCAACAGTTATGGGTACTACCCGGCCTACGTTGCTTCCTACGGCACTGCTCAAGCGTACTCCTATCCTTACGCGTATGCTTATTCATATCCGTTAGCCTACTATTAAATACAAATGTTTATATCATACTCATATATCCGGGTATACGCTAAGGATCAGCTTAAAAAAATATTGATAACTTATGTACACAAAACAACGTACTTAGCAGAAACTTTGACGACGGCTCACAACTAAGTTATATTGAAATAATGTGACTGATTTATGTAATATTAATTTTGTTGATACAATGTATACCACCTGTTTGCATCCCTCCTTCGTTGTAGCCCCAACGTTGCACAGGACATGCGAATTACCAATAATGGATTTCGATACATATGCATGTATTATTATCGATGTTTACCTGTATAGCTATGTTTTAAATTTGTAAGTAAATCCTACGCATGTATGATTACTCGAGTGTAAAATTGAAAGTTTGTGGTATTCAGCACCTTACTTAACTTACTTAATATTTAACTTCATAAATTTTAATATGAAAATGTTTAAATAAATTATATTTATGTTAAATTAATTCATGTATTTTCATTTCAAGAAAGTTTTAGAGCGAGATTCTTGTTCAGGTGTTTAACTTTCTCTCGTTGCAAATTATTCACTTATTCCTTCACAATTTTCATCTGATTAAATACTTAAATGCAAATTTAAAGTATTAATATTTAACATAAAAAAAATAACAATAAACCTCTTTAATCTTGATGTTTTTATTTAATAGTTGAGAGGCTATTATGAAAGACGTGATCACAACAGGATAGTGTGCATTAGCTAAGTCTATATTTGGCAGATGACATACTTCGTGATATAACAATGCACAAGGACACATCATTCACCTTGGATTTATTGTTCATTTGTATTCAGCGACGACGGATACTTGTCATTGTAATATAGCTAGAGGACGCATAGGACACGCCGTCGAATTACCATCATTAATCCTCGCTTGAGTCATCCTCATTCTTCTTCCTTAAGTATAATTTTAATTGAATCAATCCATATCATGAATAATGTAAGCAAGTCATTTATAAACGTTTTTCTTACTTTGCATTATTAACAGATATTAGGTGTTATGTAAAGTTTATATATACATCTACCTAAATCTACCCAATAGCTCCCAAAAATATAATATTAAACATTAATAGACATATCCTAGAAAGAAAAAAGCCGTATTTGACTTTTTGACCTATTTCATGCTTTTAAGAAGTTTGCTTTAAAATGGTACCTATCTATATAAAACATAGTAGTATATTGATAGTATACATACATACTTAGCATATTTATGTAATAATTTACTTTTAGATATTTATTTCGATATTCATATTGTTAAGTTGAGAAATTTCACCACCCCCTCTTATTTTTTCCTATTTGCTAAAAGACATATAATGATGCGTTGCTACCCCTGAGGACTAAGATGGAATGCTTTGGAAAAGTATGTCTCCCTTACCACACTCTTCAGACCAGAACACAGCAGCGCATAACACTGCTGTTATTAGGCAGAAATAGGTGTGGAGGTGGTGCTTCCGGAGTCGAACCACAAAGAGTTCTACCACCTACGTCTGACTTAATAAGGTAAAAAAGGATGCATGACATAAGCCGAGCTAACTCGATCAGAGGTGGTTTTATTGCGAGAACGATAAGTTAACTAATATGAGTGAAATTAAAATTAATACTTTCAATTTACATATGTGTTACGCCGTAGACCTAGTGCTACGACGTATTTGGTGAAGAACAGAGTTCAACGCGCCTTTGGTACAATCCATTATAATTACATTTTCATTTACATGTAATCTTTTATTAAAAGTTAATACCCCCTTATCTTAGTTTTATCAGTTTTAATAAAGTATCTTATCAGTTAAGTAGTGATAATAGGTGTGTTACTTATTTGAAAAAAATAAAAGTGTTTATACGTACTGGATATCATTTATTCGTTATATTAAATAACCCAAGTAGTTACTATTTATTATTATTGCAATATTTCATACGAAAAAGTATGTATTTTACATGCGCATAGAACAAACATGGATTAGACGATATTGATATTATTATGATAATCCAAAAACATCTCTATAAATTATTGTAAAAAGAATTTTTACATCAAAAATATTATGAACAAAACTCATATCTCTTATTAATAATTTGGTTTATTTGTTTTTATTTGTAAAGCACTTTGTAAAGTGAGCGTTACGCATGCTCACTTTCAAAGCTCACCCACTTTGCGCTCGCTCGCTACATTCAACAAAAAGTATGATATTTTTTACTGCTTGACGAAACCCCCTATTTGGCCAGCACCAAATTTACCACCTCGCTCCAATACAAGAACTTATGTTACTTTTACAAGTACGGTTTCGAATCTTATGGCCATTATTGATAGAGACATATGATTTCGCTAATAAATACCATGTATGATTTATCATAAATCACAAAAAGTTGGCCTTTTGACAAGTTAAAGTTGTAATACAAATTCAATGGTATATTTTTTTATAATAAATGCTACACTTTCAAGCGCGCATTGCCTTTTTAAGTATGAGATATGCTGATGTCAAAATAACGAATGTTTTAGCTTAAGTATTAAAATAATACATAATAATAATCAATACAAAATTAAAAGATAAATACATATTCTATTATATTTTTATTTACATTGTATTTTGTTTTTTTTTTCGAATATTATTATATCATAGAAGTTTTAAAATAATTGTTAGCAGATATAAATAATCGAAGTTTTATTTTTAGTTTTTGCAATATTTCTGGTAAAGTTATTAATTTTGTGCACTTAACTATTATAAAATTTTACAATACGTCTACACATTCTACAATTGGGCAAGCTTGTAATTCAATAACAAAAGTTTTTTCTATCATAAATATATCTATTAATAGCGTTTGTGGTGCAGATAATTATAAATTATATGTATAGTACACGTCGCGGAAATTTTGAAAATCTAACATGGAATAAATATTATCAAAGACATGATTTTACGTTTATTTTAAGTCAATGGTAAATGAGCAAGAAAAATACGATCGACCTCAATAGTTACTGAAATTAATTTCCTTAATTACTGTTTGTTGGTTATCTAGACGATTTCCGGTTTCTTTTTATTGAGTTTATGAGTCCTGCCCTGTCCTGTTTACTTATCTATGTTCATAACCAGTAGACATAGGCAGGTAAAGAGATCATATCAGATATCTTCATTTCCATCAGTTTATGCAAAGCAAGGTAAATGACCGCATTCACTCTTAATGTCAACTACATAATTCTAATTTATACATAAATTTATAGCATACATTTAAAGTCATGATAATTTATTCATAGCAGGATATAGTTAGCAAATGTTTACCTACTAAATATTAAATAGATTTAGTTTCAATTAATTACAAAAAAACATAACTTAAACATCAATATACATTCCTACAATGAAATAATATTTATGTCAGGTAAAACATAAGAATGTAGAATTTTAAAATACATGGCTAAACATAATTACATTTGCTAATAATTTACAAGATCCACCATGACTGCCCTGACTGCACCTTATCTTCTTACGTATATCGAAGTTTTTGCACTAACTTTACTTTTTACTCTTTTTACGACACTTTCACTAGCAAAGTTACGCATTTGTTCAATCGGGAGACACAAATTGTATAGATGGCACCTCCAATTCACGTGCAAAACATAATGCCCCCAAAAACTATGGCGTACCAGAACCTGTGTAATGGAGAGAATTTGGCAGCATTTACGCTACTTCGAGATCCGAGTCATCGGAGTCATCAGTATAGGTGCGAGGCGTGGGCGGTGCGAGCGGTGCGTGGGCGGCCGGCGAGAGCCCGCGCGCGGCCCGGGCGGGCAGCAGCGCGCGCCCGCACGCCCGGTCCTCCTGCAACTTACGCAGCCGCTCCTGCTCTTCACGTTTCTGCTTCCTCCATTTAGCTCGACGGTTCTTGAACCATACCTAAAACCAATACAAAAGTTAAAGGATTTATTCCACAGGACACCGTGTTTATCGTCACTTTTAACCAATCAACGATAAATATCTTGAAAGAATAGTTACAGTAAATACATGTATGTATATTGTAATTTCCTCGAACAACGACATCTACAAAGAATAGATTCATGTTAAACGACAGAATATTGAGTTCAAGAAATATCTAATACATAATGGGATACTCCCTTTGCATTAGGAGTGCCGCACTTTGGAGAATTTCAAGAACAACATTCAGATTTGTTTTATGAAATAAACTTAATTTCATTCATTATACTTTTGAAGATTTTGTCTTTATCTACTCCAGTTTCAAATTAATGTATGAAAAAAATGGAAGAAGACAATAAATTATTCGGTCGGTAGAAATTGTAGCGAATAGTAACTGGTGTACATTTTAAATAAAAGTCGGGTATGAAATATCCAAAACTGTTACACATGGCTTTAATTTTGGTTTATTCATAAACTTCTAAAGTTATTTTGTATTTCCACCTAGATAACACTGTAACAAAGTGTTAACAATATGTGAATAACCAGGTAATATTATCTCCTATCTATTTTCCGAATTCTGATCGTATATCCTAAATAGCCAAGGAACTAAGATACATTTACAAAACATAATATATTATACGTAAAATAATTTCTTATGTTTGACCTTAGAAAATAATATTCATCATATTCATATTATATTTTAACAATTTTGATCTAATTTTATAACAATTAAATTGTACCGCAATATGTAGTTAGGTACTTACAATATATTGTATCAATAATTAAAAAAAACTATAACAATGAGTAATTATATTATATATATATTTACATACTTCACTTAAAGATAAAACAAATAGACTTCTTTTAATTACTGTCTAGGAACTTACTTAATAATTTATATTATTTTACCGCTTAAATACTTACCTACAATAAAAGTTACTAAATTATCATAACATCAAAAACTGTTACATCTAATGTAATGAAATCGGTTAAAAATAAAATTAATCAAATATCTATTGTTGCTTAATTCAGCCCGACATAAATTAAAAATTAGGTTGTACCTAACGAAATCGATTTCATTCTCCCTGACTGCATTAAGCAAAATATACTGTAAAGATTTTTTAATAACCGTTTATTCGGAAGCCAGTACAATTCAATCTGTTGTATCCATCCAATAACAGATTATAATGAAAGATCTGCGGACAATTGATGCGACCCACTTTCTAACAAACAATTACCACGCTACTGAACCGATACCGTTCGAATTGAAAAAAAATGTTGTCTGTCAATACAACAATGAATTATGAATGATATATCTGGGTGTGTGTGTCGAAATGGGTACTTCCACTCGACTTCACACGCACAAGTGCTGGACCCGAGTTCTCGGACTGCGGGTGGTCGCATCATTGTGTCGTCTCGGTGGTCACAACACTAGCGGCACCTTTGTGCACACACATCAATGACAAAATACTCCTATTGGAGTTGGTATCATTTTTAAAACATATATAATATGCAGCAATTCATGTAAGAAACGTTTGAAGATGAGATATATTTCAATAAATCGTTTATATGTAATATTATATAGTAGGCATTATATACACCAACCATTATTTTAGTATTGGAGCTTATCAATGTGATAACAAAAAGGTACCCCTAAAATGATATCTTACAAAGTGTGAATGGAATCGAGGGCTTTAAAATTAAGTCGTTAAGGATACCGCCATTGTCGGAGTTAATTGCATTACAAGTGGCGGCCGGTAGCTCGACAAAAGCCCTATTAACTTTCGGGAAATGAGTGACAGGCTTTTCGCACTCGGCCGCCGCTCGCCCATTTGGCGCCACTCGAGCGGCAAATATGGCCGCTGCCACTGTCAGACCCCAAGGCGACTCCACTCCCGTACAATCTAACTCGCTATCTACACCTTTGTCGACGCCCGCAACGGGATTAAACCACTCTGTTTTGTTCGCTCCGCATTGAATTTGGATTTACTCGTTCATTGTTTTTCATTGTCTCGCCAAACTATGTCTACAGGATCTCTAAAGTTAGCGATAAACATGAATGATAAATGCGAAGAAAAATGGTTGTTATTTTTATTATTCCTAGAAAACAAATCCCAATATAGCGAAAGTTTATATAAAGCATACATACTATGAAGTATTTTTTGGTATTTCAGTAAAACTGAAGACGATGCGTTTTTCGTTTACAGTCCAACTTTAACTCTACAGGGAGTAGGTACTATCACCGTAAATACGGTAATGCGTAAATTCGACGTCAATATTTTAATGAAAAATATATAACTTTGGTTGTAGACCGTCTAACCACTGGATTATCAAAATAAGAGTTTATTATACTGAGCTAAATTATAATCCCTCATAGTTCGCCGTGCAATTTATTAACTATTATGCGCCCTATTGTTTTATGGGCAAAGCGCGGGAATTACGAAACTCTATTGTGAACCGCATTGTTCCAACATACATTTATAATTCCACAGCTCATAGTCTAGTACCAAAGACAAACGAGTGCACTGCGTTACAGAGAAGCTAAAGCTTATTGTACCCACTAGTTTATAATAGCATTTAATTCGACAACTTTTAATCATATTCATACCCGGGGAATACTTTAGAGTACCAGCGCGCGCTACATAAAAATCTATACTTACTAGTGCTTCCCTGCTGATCGAAATTAGACAATAATTATAAGTAAAAAATGTGGATAACATGGTTTATAGATTAATATATTAATAACGTATTAAAAACGGTCCTTCCTAGGTTGTAATACGTTTAATAGTTCTTAAAAAATATTTATTTTCCGCAATGACAGTTTTTACTAATTGCACAATTATTTTAAACCTATAGAACGGTCGATTTTTAACAACCCAATGACAATCTGAATTTTTCTTTTAATTATATTATGAATATATAGTTCTTTAAATTATTTTTTATACAAAATCCTTTTAATAGTCAGTCGCAGTATATTTCTGTCGCTAACAGTACGAGTAATTATTAATATTCAAGCATGAGGTGGGAGATTCGGCGTAATTAAAGTTATTTTTCCGCTCTTATTTCCTGCACTGAAAAATAATATTTTTGTATAAAAATGTAAAAAAATATCATATTAAAAAATAACACATCATTGTTGACATCACTGATAATGTAAAACATGAAATGTCAACAATAATTGCATCACACCCTTCAGATCAGAGCACAGCAAAGCAAACTGCTGTTATTAGTCAGAAATAGGTACTTCCGGAGTCGAACCACATAGAGTTCTACCACCTTAAGACAACCTCCATTTTCTTTATAGTGGTTATTTTTCAATTAACTCGAAAAATATTGCACGGATATCGAAATATGTGTTATCAATAATAAAATTAAATTAAGATTTTAAAAACGCCCAACGCTGTTAAGATACGTGAGCAAACATTTAAAAAGTCAAAAATAATATCTATAGATGAGCCATCAAATTCGAGCGAGTTACACCTATTTTTTGGTTTTAACACAATTTTGACGGGCAAATGTTATATTTTTATAATTAAAATATAAGTGTAACTCGCTCGATTATTAATAACACGTAATTCGAAAACATATTTTGTTATCTAATACAAAGCTTTGATAATTATATTTTATCCGTTCATTAATTTTCGAGTAAATTCTTCTAATAACGCTCGGTAATTAAAAAAATAGTAAGTGTGGCTTAGCTAGCTCTATATATAAAGAAATGTTGAAAATTATTTTCAAATATTTTGGCTTGGTGAAGGTAAATAAGAATAAACCAATAAAATCACGCTGCAGTAATTTGAATTCCCATTTTGCGTATAAAATAAGGATAAATAACGACTCCTTGCATTTCTTTTTTTTCGTTACGTAAACATAAAAAAAAACTTTTCTTACTGATGAATTGTTAGGTGAAAACAGTAAGCAAAGACAAATTTCAAGACATTCGATTCCATTCAGCGTTGCAGCTGGTAACTGTACCGGTGCACGATCTGATTTACTAATGTTGTTTGGGAAGACATGCAGATGATACGGGGCGGGGCCCGCTTGCCCCCGGCTGTTCGTACCACGCCTCGACGCCTGTTCCCGGAAACTCTATTCCTACGTATGTTCCATTCTACACAACGATTCAATTGGTAATCCATTATACGTACATTAATCCTTGCAGACGCAGATAGGGCAATTATTGCGCTCGACTAATTTATTACAGATAATTGGAGAGAGAGGTTAAAGTTATCTACATGACGTGTGATTGTTTTGAACCTAGCAGTAATTAGCTAAGTGGCTATCTACCTGCATGATTCACTATAACACAAATACACTAACAGTTTCAGGGTTTTCATTGTGGTAGAGTGAAATTATATAGAGGTGAATAAAGGTTAGGTCTGTATTTATATGAATTGGGCGCACTTTTATGTTTTCTATTATGTTCCAACCTAACCTAATCCATTCAATATAAATTCCTATAGCTCAACCTAATCATAAGCTATAAATTAGGATTGCAGTACCCTGCATCATCAGGTTTGAGCAGTTGAATGTCAAATATTTTATATTATGTCTCTGCTTAGTAATCTTATATATTTGTAAGCACCAAATACCTAACTTTTTTGGTTTTGTCTAGCAGTACCCCTACATCATCAGGATCGAGGAGTAGAAGGTCATATTTTTCATTAAATTATGTCATCCTAGATACCTAATATTTATTTTAAATTTCATGAGAATCGGATCGGTAGAAGCGGAGTTATTCGTCTATTTGTCGCGCACACACTAAATGCAAATTTAAGACTTATGTGGTTTTCTTATGGATTCCTTTGTCAGAATTGAACCGAATTAAAATGGGACCCCACGCACCAGATTTCAAATAAAAAAAATGAGAAAATAGGTTCATCCTATCCACAATGTTTGATGTATCAAACATAAAAATAAAATACATACGAATACCTCCTCCTTTTTGGAAGTCGGTTAAAAAGTAACAAAATCTTGTTGCGGAATATTATGTGTAAAATACAACCATGCAGCATAATTTTCCTCGAATTACTGTTAAATCTTATATAAAAGATTTAGATTTAAAGACCAAAGCGGTATCGAGCGGTTCGACCACGGCGTGTGAACATCCACGGATCGGCGTCAGGGGCGCGAGGCGGCAGCGAACCGAGCCCAAACTTATTGTAATAATGTTGTTAGAACAAACACACCACTCCCTCCGCTTGTTTGAGATTACAATTACGGTTTTAGCGAACTGATTTATTAATGGACCGCCTGATCCGCCTCTGATACTTTAATGTCGATTTAATTTACATTCGCCAATATATATTAAACTGTTTTTGCACTTAAATTATTTTTACAGCGAGTTTGTCAATTTAATTAGTGGTTTCGTTTATTGTTACAGTCAATTTAATTATTGGCCTACATTAAAAACACATTTTATACCTACTAACTATAAAATAAAAATATAAAAGCATATTATAAGTTCGCCTACGATATAAAAGTTCTTATTTCCATATTTTTAGATTCAGATCGTTTCGGGCACCACAAACAGCTTTTCTATATATTTCTTTGTTATGTAGCAAAGTGAGGATTCTTTGGTCTGTCGAAGGTGGTATTTTACTCATTGTTACACAGTGGCAAATACTCTCTGCTGACCAAGAACATCTGTAATGATCCTAAAGAGTGCTGAAGTAGACTGCTAAGTTCGATTAGAACTACAACTTAACGTCCAATCTCATAGCAACTTTAAACCACTGTTAAGGGGCAGAAATAAACATGATAGTGATTTTGACTCATTAAGAACTATGTTCCCTCTAAATACAGATTCTTGTCACAGTAAATATTATTTGTACAAGACTGATACTGATGAAATAATACTAACATTAGGTTAATAAGTATTAAATATCAACAAACTACATCTAGAGTAAGGTACTTACTGATACTTATACACTGAAATCATGTTTACTTCCGAATTATAAATAAAATAAAGCTACTTTAATACTTCAATAAATTGAAATGTGAAGTCGATGATCATTACATTACACGAAATCAACATGCGTAAACGTAATTATTAATGGACACTCAAAGGCGAGCTCTAATGCTCGTCAAGTCGCGTGAAATCCCTCACACCTGTCGTGTTCCAGCTCCCCATTAGCGGCAAAATGCATTAGTCAATATTAAAAGATGCCATCCGCGAGAATAATTCCACAAAGGGCACTTCAAATCACACCCATCTCCTTTCGTTAAATGTCAAAACATTACTCCTCTCTGCGACCGGAGGCTGAAAAAGTATCCCCTAGTAGCTGTCATTTCGTATCAATTACCGCACGCAAACACCCGTGTTCGTCTTTCCCCACTGCCATAAAGTCCTAACTGCACACAATGCGGTATTGGAATTGAAATTCAATTGTCAAAAGATTGCTTTAATAGTACCTCGTCATCGCTTTAATCGAAAAAGTCCTTTATCGTGTCAGTCCCAGGATAATATAAAGCCTACAACGATATGGACAAGCCTCAGATTCGTTTAACGTGGCTCACGTTGGGGTCCCGGAGGGTCCTTCTGCAAACATCATGCGCCCCTAAACGTTATACTTTGAAAACAATAATTTGTATTGCGTATCGAACGCGTCTATAAATAATAGAGTGATACTTCACCGGGTGATGTGGGCAGGATCGCGATTTCGCTTCATTTGAAATAATAATGAACGGAGAAAAATAAACTGTTACTTAAACGGAACTCGATTTCAGATTAAGTACATATCTAGCTACACACTGAAAGCAAAACCTTTCTTTTTTAATATTAATAAATAAACAAAAAATCATAAAACTGAGGACTAATAACTAATATATCTCTAGTAGATCTCTACTTTACCTACCATATACGACAAATAACCATATAAGACAAGTATCAATTAATTAGGTATGTACTTATACGTAGGAATTAGGTAGGTACTTATATAATCATAAACATAACACTACACTCATAACCCCACAGTAGGATTTTTTCCTGTGTCGTGAGTGCCATGAACACACAAAGACGAATACACAAACACCCAGACCCAGAACAGAAATCTAAACTCATCATTCAGATGTCTAATCTCTGGAGAACACTGATAAAATAGGGACATATACCTACCTACTTAGCATTATTCTGAAAAAACATCTATGAATAACTATCCACAATATATTTATCGAAAAACAACAATATTAAAATGCCATAAAGAAGTTATTCTTTGTTATTTTAATATGAAGAAATTATTCTTTATAACATTTTAATATTGTTTTTCAATAAATATATTCTGAATTGTTATACCTACATTTATTTTCAAAATAACTCTAAGTAGATAAAGAGTAGGTAGCTGTGGGTCTCTATTTCATCATATTATCAGTGCTCTTTAGTAGCTACACCCATTCATCCATCAGCCCTTGAAACTCCACTGCTGGACGTAGGCCTCCCCTAATCTGCGCCACTCCGACCGGTCCTGCGCCATTTCTATCTAGCAGTAGCCCGCCATCTTCTTCAGGTCATCAGTCCACCTGGTCGGGGGGCGGCCTATGCTCCTTTTGCCCAGACGTGGTCTCCATTCGAGGACTCTTCTACCTCATCGGTTGTCTGTCCTACGAACGATGTGGCCTGTCTATTGCCACTTCAGCATACAAATTCTGAGAGCTATGTCGGTAACCTCGTTCTCCTACGGATTGCATCATTGCAAATTCTGTCGCGTAGGGAAATACCAAGCATAGCTCTCTCCATAGCTCATTGAGCGACTTTGATCTTGCATATGAGGCTCACAGTAAAAGACCACGTCTCGGCGCCGTATGTCATCACTGGCAATACACACTGTTCGAACATCTTCGACTATAGGCTCTGAGGTATATTGGAAGAGAAGACATGACGTAGTTTCCCGAACGCTGCCCATTAATAAACGTTTAATCGTACAATCATCTACTTATTATAATGAACACAATAATGATTATTATATGATATTCACATTTAACATTAAAGCAATTACTTAAAGGAGGAAAATTTGTTCACGCATGAAATTACCTAATTACCAGCATTTTGTCGCTTGGTGATTTGGTGATAAATTATGTATAGTGGATATATTTTTAAACATTAATAAGCTTATTACGCAAAATGTATAATCAGTTTTATAATACGTATTCCATAATTTGTATGCGGAATTAGGTAAAGTTTTTATGTGATTCCCAACTTTTGCTCTAATATTTGTCAATATAGAGTTATTGATAAAAAATGTGGTAATAAAGAAAAGAATATTTGCCCAATCCTGTTAGGTATAGCGAAAGTATTACCATATGATACTTATTTAACTTTAACGTCATTAGTTGAACCGATACGTATCTACGTACTTATATAACTACTGGCAATTAAAATAATATTTATTAAGAATATTTATCATCGACATTCTGTCCATGAAATTATAAAGAATCCATGAAATGAGTACTGTGATCACAGGAATAAATCTCATTCTAAAAATATTGCATTGTTCTTATCATAAAATAATACTTAAAGTGTAACATGTTCCACCAGTAGATAGGCCAATCACGTTTATGAGTTTTGTTCTACGTGGCTGATATATCAATTCTTATATTGATAACGACCCTCGGAACAATCGCCAGATTATATTATCCGTTTCGTTTGACAATCAAAGAAGAGCAACAACCGTAAAATGAAACAGCGCAGAACTCTTTGATCACTCGACGTCGGATCGCTGCTCAGCTCATAAAAGCGTTATTGCTTTCAGCCGACACGGAAGCGAAAGACAAAATGGCGCCGCTTTATTACTTAGTAACACATTGCGAGCGTATCTCTTTTATTATAGCTACCTATTACGAGATAAGTCCTGTCGGGGGAGGCTGCAGTGCGACGAGGAAGCGCCGGGCGGCTGGGCGGAGCGACACGCCCACTTATTCTTACAGTCTGGAAACGTACTGTCATTCTCTGTCATTCTGCAGGTTCTCGGCGCATCGCGTAATTTGTCTCAGCTTTCACATAGATATAATCTGCATATTTTATCAATAGTTGTAGATACAGCTGCGCTACTTCTTTGTTGGTATCCATCCTGTTTTCTACAGGATCTACTATATCTCAAGGAAGATTTTTGACCAATAATATTTTAAAAAATGTGCGTAAATGAAATCTTATAATAGAACGATGTTGACAAATATTTTGGCAATGTTCAACGATCCACTAATTTTTACACAAAATTCTACTTGAAATAGAAACGTTATTTAATTATTAAAAATAGAGCTTTCGTAAACTATACGTATATGACTAGCCGTAACTAGGTAGCTTTTAAAGATGTAAAAGATCTAGCCTAATGAGATAATGCATACAATTAAAAGCTAAAATCTGTACAAATAACTTAACTTGAAAAATGTCTTTTCTTCTAAAATATTTGTGCTACTTTTTATACGTATCACCAAAGCACAATAAATCAGCTATTTGTCTATGTAGGTACATATTATTTGCACAGATTACCAAAAAACATATGAACTATTTGAAAAAAAAACCTACATCTGATTTAAACGGGACATTTGTGTGATAATTTAGAGATTTACACTGGAGATCCGACATGAAAAATCCTAGCACAACAACGTTACTCTAAATATTTGTTGCGCGACAACATACATATAGGGTAATAATTTGAACGATTTATCTACACTCTCACTCTAAATAAATATTATTCAAAGTACTAATACTTCTAGCTCTACATTTCGTACAAGTAGGTACCTGCTGTGAACAATATGTTCGCAATATATTGCCACAATTTTCTTTATATATTCCAATGCTGAGTACGAGTGTCTCTCTGTAATTGGCGAAAGCCTATATAGCATATTTGACCACGCTACTCTAACACACAATACCAGAAAAGGGAATAAATTGTTCGATATTTTGTCTTTAACAAGGTTTACGACTGCTATTCAATGATATCAACTGTCTGTAATTCTTTTCCATTAATGGTGAGACATGTAATCCTGACTAAAGTGGATGTAGCTTTATAACATAACAAACAAGGTTATACGTGGCTAAAATAAACAAGTTAACAATATGAATATCTATATTTCATTGCTCTATATTAAAGAGAGTATACATATCTACCTACTCAAATTAATCAAAAAGATGAAACCTCCACTAGTCCTACATTAACGGTTTCAGCCGGGAGCTAAACGTAATAAAGTCTTATATTAAACCGTACGTCATGTTATTATGATTTAATTATAAGTGTTAAAAGAAAACATACATTCCGAATGAAAATGAATGTAAGCTCCAGTTTAATCAGACAGCGCTCACAATAAAGATCAACATTGACGAAGCCGCGCGCCCGGGGCGCCGCGCCGCTCGCGAGACAAGTCAAGATTATATGTCTCCTTAATAATTAATTTGTGTAAAGAGTTGAAATGTCTGCGGTGCGCCACACAAAGCAAACCAGCCCTTCATTGTCTCTATTTGCACGTTCTTCATTCCAATATTGACTCTACCAGATTTTTCGTATTTCAGGCGACCTCATTGGAAAAATTAAAATAATAAATTATGAGCAAAAGGCTCAATATTTAAACCATTAAAAACACATTATAAGTCATAAACGAAACCGCTTAAGACAGTTATACTTTTTTTTATTATAAAAGTATCAAACGAGTATGCAGTCTAAGCGGTCAGTGCCGCAAATAGGAAATTATTATCAACCCCCGATAAAATAACAGTTCTGCCTGAGGTCGCCTATAAGTGCGTTTCTACGTGTGAGATCTAATTTTGGAACTTCTTGTGTTTCTCTTACCACATTCTAGTTCTAGAAAAATAGTGAAATATTAACATATTAAATAATGAAATTGGTTCTACTATAAACCTGTTTTAGTTAGTCACATTTGATATTTCAATCAACCAACCAACTAGGAATAGTAAGGCTGTTTTTCACCGTGGTACCTAAGTTTGGATGTTTTGATATTCTTTACGGTAAACTACATAACGCCTACATTTCGGAAACGGTTTACGAATATTTGTAATTTCTTTACTACCCGAATTCCCCAAGAGATACGATACGGACATATATTTTATTAAATAATATTTTATTCGATAACGGGTCCGATGACCATGAATGCATACGACTAGGTCCAATAAAATTACTGTTACCGTCAACCCATTACTGTACCACTGCTGGGCAGGGGTCTTCTCTCAGAATGAGAGAGTTTTCGGCCATAGTCCACCGCGCTGGCCAAGTGCGAATTGGTAGACTTCACACACCTTTAAGAACTTTTTAAAGAACTCTCAGGTGTGTAGGTTTCCTCACGATGTTTTCCTTTACCGTAAAGCAGTGATAATTAACGTGTAATACGCACATTATTTTAGAAAAATTAGTGGTGCCTGGTTTTCAAACCTCGGACCCTCGATTGAAAAGCCGAGTTCCAACCATTAGGCTATCACTGCTCGAAATTACATTAACTTTATTGCCGCTAGGTAAAATACAACTTATTTCGCTGTCGTCTTTATCATCTAAAAATTCTGAATGTTTCTATTTTTTTTTTTAAGAAAACCAAAAAAGTATTAAAATTTGTATTTTTGTTTGTTAGTTTCCCAAAAATTCAATTATGAATATTTTCAGTTGATTTTTGGTCAATCCATGGACTAAGGTTTATAGATAATAATGCTGTTTTTTTTCTTTTAGTAGCCAATCTGTCGAAAAATCTGAATCTGTTGAAGGAAGTTAACGTACTTTTTTTCATAGCAGGCATCTTTGGAGTGGTACAACTTCAGTTTTAATGATGATTTTATTTGAATAATCTTTCATTTGATTTTTATTTGAACCATTTATTGCTTCAAATTGTTATAAATAAATCATTAAAAAAATCAAAGTTTTATCTTTTCATTATTCGTCAATAAATCCACAAAATACATAAAATACAGGTCGTAAAGTGGGATGTGGGTTTCTGCACACAGACAGCCTGAGAAGGTGGTTAATGTTTTACAATTATATTACGCCTATCTTTATAAATATATTATAGACATCATTCTTCAAGCGATTTATAATAATTGATATTTAATTCAACTCCTACAGAAGCGATTTAACAGAGAAACAATGGTATATTGTGGATTGACAAATATGTGAGATATTTTTTTTTTATTAGGTAAATACTAATGTAACAAGTACTGCAAAAATTGTCACGGGAAAGAGCGAGACAACCCCGACACAAGTATTATTATTACTTTCTGGGGCTGTCTCAAAACTTGTGTTTTTGTGAAAAAGTGAAATAAATATATTTTTATTTTTATTTATTTTATTTTTTTTTTATTTGCTTGTATACTAAAATTTTTCTTAAACAAATAACAGTGAAATTAATTAAAAAACAGTTAAAATGTTTGTATCGGAATTCGAGTACAATATTTTCCGAGATACTTTAAATAGGTTAATGAACAATTCTACCGGCAACAATTAGTTAACAATTAGATAATTATCATTCGTTTATAGTGTTATATGAAAACGAACGGATTACTGACGTTTAATTTAATCACATATTTACAATGGCATTTGACGAGCTTTAGTATTATCGATTAAAAACAGTGAAAATGTATGATTATGATAGATTAACGACCACTAGACGCTTTGAAAATGTGTAGAACATAAACATAAACTCTTTAAACATAAACGCTTTCTACACTCATAGCCCCACAGTAGGATTTTCTCCTGTGTCGTGGGTGCCATGGACACACAAAGACGAACACACAAAC
>MOOZ01000764.1:203760-214926 GCA_002930495.1 Cecropterus lyciades
TAATATCAAAATAACAGCTTTTTACCAAATGCATATGGAAGTATATACGATACTGATAACGAAACATCAATTACTAAAAAAAAATTCTGTCTGTCTATCGGTCTGTCTGTCTGTTTGTTCTGGGTAATCTCTGAAACCACTGGACCAATTTTGACGGGACTTTCATGATTGGATAGTTGATGCCATAAGACGTAACTTAGGCTACTTCTTTCTTTAGAAATTGTAATTAGGGTTCTGCACAAAATATTAAAACCTAAGAAACAGCGCGCGCTTTACGCGCACGTATATGTATGTAACTATACTTGACGTGTATGTAACTATGTCAAGTTACATTTTTTAAACGCGGTTATAACCGCGGAGCTCGGCTTGTTATTTTATAAATTCAAAGTGACAAACGAACATGAAATGCACCTGAGTGAAAGTAATCACTGCCGCCCACAGACGTATGTAATTAACTCCACATAGAACAGAGGTTCTTACTTATGCCAAGTACATAAGACCTTTTTCGCCAAAGCCACTAGCAGTGGCGAAAAAGGTCTTATGTGATGCAATGGGAAGTACTGATGTATAATGATATTTTTTATAAAACAACTTTTTAGATTGTAGAAGCAGTATGATCATTCATGAGGACTAAGATGGTCGCCTCATAATTAAATTGGCCGGCATTAAAATTTTCGTTAAAAATAAGTGGTATCTAGTTCAACCGGGTTTCAATCGTACCATTTCTACCACCTTAAAAAAATGTTTTAGAATAACTGTCATTATCCATATATATGTATGTATGTATATACCATTGCATCATACAAGATGATTTTTCTTAAATCTAATGATCGTAATCAAACTGTAATTGAAAAGTACACAATTTACAGCCTAATAAAAACACGGTATACTTACACATAAAGGGATCGTATTTGGGAATGAGTCGCAAACATTTTAAAGAAAAAATATGTAAAGAAGCGAGCATAACACTCGACGTGTCATCGCCTATTAGAATTAGCATGCGGTAATGTTGGCGAAGCGTGAATATCCCAGCTTAGGGCCCCATGAGCCCTCGGACCCGCACGACTTCAAAATATTAACGCTCGGAATAAAAATTGAATATTTTTGCATACTTCACAAGACGAAGGCGAGGTATTACAGTGTATTATTTCCGATAGAAATGTAAAAGCTTTTAAAGCCGCCGGCGTATTGCTAAGGAGCTATCGAGGTTTGCCACGCGCGCCGCTCTGCATTTCCGCGAGCTCTCCACTAAGCTGTATTGATTTTAAAATACGCGCATGTAATATGAGATCCTGCAAGCATGACTCTATTCAACTTTTATGTTATAAATAGGTCACTTTTTTAGGTTTTGAACAAGCATGTGTTATAATAAAATAATTAGATCTTGATTGATGCTGTGATAGGCAGGTACAAAACATGTACGTATTTAAGTACATATAGTTCTCAAGGACTTATTTTAGAGAATACTTGATTTATTATATAAAAGTATAGAACAAAAAATAGGAGTTAATAAAAAAATACTAATATTAAAAATAAAAGACATTGTAATATGTAAGCCACACATGGAAAATCCCAGAATACTGAAATCGTACCTGAGTCTGCCTGCTACAGATGTGTTGCTACCCCCAAAGACTAAGTTGAATCGCTTTGTGCTTCTTAAATTACAATAGGTACTTATTTTTATTTTATTCTTCGCGTAGACTCAAATAGCTTTTCGTTAAATAGGCATATTTTTATCAGATATAGTTTTAAACCTGACCATTAAGATGAAAATCAAGTAATTCTTACGTTATTTTTTGTGAAAACAATCCGTGAACCCCTCAAGTTGGTTCATAATTTTAAAATGTTTTTCATTTCAACAGGAAAAAAGCCTTTAATTGAGATAAACCCTGTCTTCGCCTCTCGATCCCTCGGCGCGAGAGGTGGCCCGGGGCCATAGAGCGCGTCTCCCTTGCATCTTATTCTTGGTAAATTCTTCTGTTTGCTGAGATGCAACTGTCGCATAGATCACATTTTCCTTTATATATTATTATGCAACATTTGTTGACTTGTGTTATTTGTTGACTCGTCTATAAAACCTCTATTCACACTTTCCTTTTGTGATGTTACTTCATTACGAAACAGGAAATACAGATGAAGCTGTAGAATTCTATTCTTTGGCAGTCTCTAGTGGTAAGGTCGAAAAAAAATTGATCAACCCCTAACGCCACAAAGTAAAGAACTAATCATCTTGCTACGGCAAATAAGGACTGAACGTCCATATTTACTTAATTGACTAGGACTTCAGAAACTAAGTTTATGAAATCGAGGAGAATAAATTTACATATGTCAAGTGGTTTGGTGGTTTGGCCCATGGACATCTGGCCAACCTCAAGTTCATTTAGTGACTAAATTTGCACAGGGAGTTCTCCCACGAGATATTTGTTACTAAATATGCATATTCTTTATCAGATTTTATTTCAACTAAACTTCTTTAATTACATTACATTCATGTTGATGACGGATGTTGCGTATTATAATAATATATTATAAGCGTATTATACTAATAACGTTTATTTGTGATATTTTTTATAGCAGTCTAATCTACTCATTTCCGAAACACATCGCAACATTAATCGTTTAGAATAACGTAAATCAATCAGCTAGCAGTGTACAGAGAGCAGTAATAGCTTAATGGTTTAAACTCAGCCTTTCATTCGAGGGTCCGAGATTCGAATCCACGACTGATTTTTCTGAAATGATGTGCGTTTTAGAAATTAATTATCACTGCTTTACGGTGAAGGAAAACATCGTGAGGAAACTTGCACACCTGAGAGTTCTTTAAAAAAAATGAGTTCTCAAGGGATTGTGAAGTCTACCAATTCGCACTTGGTCAGCGCGGTGGACGATGGCCTAACATTCTCCTATTCTGAGAGAAGACCCGTGCCCAGTAGTGAGACAAAAATGTGTTGACGAGATATATATCAGTCATGAAGATTATTTATTCATCGTTACCAATTTCTAAATTTACTACTAAGAGACGAAAATACTTATTATACAGCTTTTAGCAAACTAAAAAATATTCTCTTCACAATCAACATTTATTTCAGAATATAGCAACAGATAACAACAATTCTCTTATTTTGCTTCTATTATGCTTACAATCGAAATTGAATTTTACAATAACTCAATAACAATATAAACTAACATTATATTCTTCTTAGAATAAACTAAAGATTAGTTGGCTAAAATTAAGTCTCACTTACATTAATATCGAAGTTTTTTTTAACTTATATTAGGCACTATATTGTGACTTAAATATTATATTGTGACTTAAAGAACAATAAATTATGAACAATTTTTAGAAAAGAACCAAATTAATCAGCAGACATATGAAAATATTTATCAAATTATAAAAATTATATTATCTATGACTCGTATTTAAAATTGTGTCTAGTGTTAAAATAATTGTATAATTTTGGTTCAGTTTACATTAACATTGATTACAGTTTACATTGTAAATAATTTTCCTTGCGTGTACCTACCACCATACTCCCATTGGTGTCGGAGACCTTCTGATTCTCTACTTATGCTTCTGTAGCTGAGCTTTTGTAATTTTTATGCATAAAGCTGAATTTTTTGGAAAAAATATTTCCATGTTAGGTTACCTTTGAGTTTGACAATTGAAATTTATTTCCGATATAAGTTTTGCGCAGCATTCTGTTACTATAGTATATCAAACCTGATCTAGTTGAATATTTTTTATAGGAAAATCAACAAGAGATTATTTACCAGGATTTTGGATTCTTCTCATAGCACTCAAAATCTGATAGACAAAATTCTAAGTATCGTATCTATTATCCTGAGTCAAAAAATATTCAGAAATTGTTGGACGACCTAATTTGTAAAAATATCTCGCAATAAACTTTTTGAGAATACTTAAGACCTTAAAAATTGGGTTCGTCCTTTAGTAGTCTATGAAAACGAGTCAGCTTTTTAGCTGCAAGCTTTACCATCAAGTAACCTGGGTACATTTTCGGACGATGTAAGTTTTTCTATTTGTGTTTCCCTACCTTTAGGTTTAAAAACAAATGATTCACATAGCTGTCCTGACCTGTGAGGAATACGTCATCAGTGACGCGCTTACGACAACGCCATCATCCTAAGGGTCCTTGTTACCGTCAACGTGCCTGCTATCCTTGAGCCGAATGATATAGCACGTGACAATGGCACAAGACCTGACGCTATGACGTTGCTTGGAAATAGAGAAGATTCTTTATCGTCCCTGTAGTTCCGGGATTAAAACAGGGCTACGGTGTCCCCTGCCTGTTGTAAAAGGTGACTAAAAATGGCTTCCGGTAGCTAGCGAGAGATAGCTCGAACCATCCATCCAAGCGACCCAGGGAAGGACGGCGGTATGTGCTCATTGTGGTCATCAAAGTTCTAGGAGAGGGATACATTTTTGCACCTTTTTGCGGTGGAGATACTAGGTCCTTGAGGGTCAGAAGAACGTTGGAACGTAGAAAACTTTCTGTTTTATTTTATTTCATTTTAATAATTCATTTTTTGTACATATTAAACTGTATATATAATAATTGTTTTTTATAATGTTTTAAATATATTAACTAAATAAATAAATATATTAATTAGTATGAGAAATAATATTTGTTTTTTTAATTTATTACATACAACACACTACCATAACAGGTTTCCCCAATGCAGCAATGTGGTCACAAAAAAACAGTCTTTAAATTAACCTATATGTAACACAATACGTGCAATGTCGCATACGTAAATTTATTCAGAGAACAAGTGAACAAATCTTCTTCTTCTTTTAGCAACAATATTTAACGTATTCAAGGCGCGCGTGATGTCGATTTACTGAGAACATTAGTTCGCTCGTTCGGTACCGCTAACAACTGCAGCCGTTGCCGCCGCAACACGTAATTGTCAGGTACGATCACAGTTCTTTCAGTACGGCCGGATTACAGGTCTATCTTTGCTATATAGGTGACCAAGGCGAAATCTCTCCTTGTCTCCAATATGTTGTATCCTATCATGCCCAAAATAAACAAGGTTGAATACATTAACGATAACGAGGGTAGATTCCGTATAGACAGAGGTATAGAAAACGCGTGAATTTATTCTCCATGCGCTACAACATAAGTTTATACTTGGATTCCTGAGGAGCCCATGTCACCACATTGAACTCTAACTGACTTCTGACTAGGGCATTGTACAGTGATGTTATAGCTGTTATACTTGTAAACCCCTTTGCCCTACGAAGTACAAACCCCAGACGTTTGTAAGTATTTTCACAAACTGTCACGATATGATTACGAAATGACAATTCAGTGTTAAGCTGCACCCCAAGATCGCGTACTCCATCCACTCGCTTAATCGCGGCCCCCTCTAATTTGTAGTCTTAATTACATGGCATGAAAGTTATTATTGAGCATTTCAGAGAGTTAAATGTTAGACTGTTACACTTACTCCATGCGGCTACTTTATCCTTCTGTTCAGACTGTTCTTGTTTACTTTTTATAGCCATGAGAAGTATGTCGTCGACGACCATAAGGTCGTCAGCGAATAGCAGACAGGTGGCATCCTGGATGACACTAGGCAGGTCATTTATCATGATTATGAACTGCAAAGGACCTAAGTTGCTTCCCTGGCTAACACCAGATCTCGTAAAGTTCAGATTTATGACCCGCATACTCTACAAATAGCTGGCATAAAAATTAAGTAATTTTGGAGTACATCCAATTGCTACTAGTTTCGTTAACAGGATGTCAATATCGACTAAATCAAACGCTTTTTTATATTCAAAATAGGCAGCGTCAACTTGTACTCCAGCATCTACGTTAGGAACCACATACGTCACTAAGCTCCAAGCAAAATCCAGGCACTTGCTGATACCTTCGGCTTAGGCCAAACTTTCGGCCTATTTTAGCCGAAGCCAAAGATGTGACCGAAGGTGGTTTTTGACCGATGGTGGCCGAAGCAAAGCTTCGGTCGGACGCTAGTTAACATAAAACAACACTTTGTAGTATGCGAGTTTAAAAAGAATAAACTACACTGATTTAAGAATAATAAAAGTAAAATCGGAATTGTTTTTAAAAATACTACAAGCGACTTTTATAAGTTAAAAATATTTTAATAAAATATTGTTTAAGTTTACTACGTACTTTAGAAGTTCGAAAGTTTCTCACGTGAAAATATTGCAGTGCCAATAATATTACATATTTAATTTTCTTATAATCTATAACTTTTTTATTATAATCTGTTAAGCTGATGTGAAGATAAAAATGAACAGTTATTTAATTTGTTACTGCGGGGAACATAATTTATATTTTTTTTAGAATAATAATTAGTTATGTTTGTTATGTTGTCATTTACAAAAATGGTGTAAGAAACATTTATAAAATAAACTCACCAACTAGGTATTTATTAATTTATTAGTTTTTACTATTTCCTGTCTACACATGTTAAAACGGTACAATTTGTATTTTTTTAGTAAGACTATTTTACCTATATATATTTAAAAAACCACAAATCAATGAATTAAGGATAGATAGACAGATACTGGAGATAGAACCCAGAATTCACGTAGTTCTGGGTTTGTATTGGAATAAGCATGTATTTTATTTAATATTGAATTTTGTACCAATTCCTAAAATCTATTAAAACGTTATCAGGAAAATGTACCCACCTAAATGGCTAGATATATTTTTTATAGTATAGTATATTAGTTATAGTAGAGGAACACAATATAGAGTCTTATGTATCGATATCTTATCTTTAACATAGATATCAAACATAAATTTGGTGGCATCGTACTAAAAAGAAATTTATGCCCGCATGTGAGTAGATATTTTTAGGAGAATATAATCTCAAACAGCAGTCCACCAGACCACTGTCGCCCATGAACAACTGATAATCAACTCTATATACGACAGGGGTGCTATATAGAGTTAAATATATGCGTTAGTTTTAATAGATGCATAGCCACTTTTAAAAGATTTAAAATGTGTAAATCACCTCGCCACACCACACTTTTTTAAAAGACCAGCGCCATACCAGGCGGTGGTCTTCGGTATCATACTGTATCATCTTTCTCATGCGTGTAGGAGATTTAGAACAGCTCGAAGGTCTTACCGAATAGTTCGTGAGCTCTGTGAAAGGGAGTGTGCGCCAGGTGATGGAGCTGCAGCGGCGGGATGGCGGGCGGCGGGCGCGGCGCCAGGATGCTGTCGATGGTGAAGAGCGGCGCCGGCGGTCGGTCGGAGCCCGCGCCGCCCAGCAGCAGCGCCGTGCTCAGCAGCGCGGGCGCGTCGCGGCCCCACGGGCCCGGCCCGCCCATGTCGCCGCACTCGCCGCACTCGCCCTGCGCCACGCTGCACGCAACCTGCGACCACCCGTCGCCGAAACCCTCGTCAACACTCGACCGGAACCTGACTCCTGGACTCCGCCGACGCACCGCATCATACTCCGCTGCCTCTTCTCGTCACCATTCTTAACCACTTAGCACTTGAGTATTCCGAATCACAGTTTAGTCTCCGAAAACGCACGCACTGTTTCAAATGACGAATCGCGATAGGCACTCGCCGCGTGTCCGAGCTCGGAAAGATTATTGTAGTAGGTAATTAGGGGATAATAGGATGGATGCGTGATGCGATTGCGAGCAAATCGTTTTAGTGAGTCGTCACGTCGCGCTCCGAGCTCTCGGCGGGAGTGCGTGTGGGGTGAAGCGCAGGGCGTGCGCGGGGGCGTGGTCGCCGGCCCCGCCCCTCGCCCGACTTAATGGAGTGACAATACGACGCTCCCAAACACTCACAAATAATAGTAATCTCTCTGCCACCCTGTAATTTATTAGATTTATTGTAAGATAATCTATGTATACGAGTACGATACATACCAATCACATTATTTTTTATGTAAGCGTAGCGACGTAAGGGGAATGGGTTCACACAGCTCTATAAGTAGAGGCATACTTATTTAACAACTGATCAGGTTTTAATATACGAGCATATATTAAGACGCTTGATTTTACCTTTACAATTATAAAATCACTTTTAGCCACCTTGTTGCGTATTGATATTGATGCATAGATAGAGGTATTTACGTAATCGATTAAAGTATAGTTTATTTAAAAATTACAAAAAATATACATAAATAATAAGAACACTAGACACTACATACATATATGTGTACCTACTTTATAAATTAATACAAATTTCTTTATTTACATTCATGTGAAATATTTTCATATTTTATTATAATGGTGTAAATATGACATCTAATTTGTCATATTACTTTTCTTTATAATAGCTTAGATATTGCTTTATCAAACAAAACGGATCATCCGTGAGCACCCCACCCACTTCGCCTCGTCTAAATGTCACCTGCATTAAGTCCTCGTCTACCTACCCATTATACACGTATACAACCTACGCACCGGTAACATTCATCATTACGGATCACAATATCACAACACACATGCCTTTTGTGACGATTGTGTGAGACGCGAGGATTAGCGAGCTCTAACAGCGAACGAATTGAGCTGGCGGAGTAATATGGCTTATTCAGTCGGAGGTTGCGCCTGCGGCATTTCGTACGATCGCCTTTTTGCAGCTAACCGCTCTGACAATGTCTAATTCAGATGTCGTAGCGTCAGAGAGACAAATGTTCATTTTTTGGTCGCAAAAAATGAACATTTGTACGTATTTAATACTTCTTTGCGAAATACAAGAGATTCTTTACATAAAGTACACTCTGTAGCTTTTTATGGTATAACTACTTGGAGGTAAGTGCCTGCGTACTAGAGTCTTATGTACGTAGATAGACTTCTAGTAGGAGTACCATCTACATCTACTGTATTTTTTTATTATGACAAACTAACAAGTTATTTAATTTTACTAACGCTTTCATCATTGCACTTCCACTTATCAATAAATATAAGTAAGTAGGCATATTTCAAATGTTGTCTATATATGATCTATAATTTTTGACGATCCGCGTAGTGCAGCGGTCAGACAAAATGAGTTCTGGGTTCGATCCCCAGACAGACATCTGGTCGATGAATTTAGATTATATTCTGGGTCTGAGTGTTT
This sequence comes from Cecropterus lyciades, assembly GCA_002930495.1. Classification (NCBI taxonomy): domain Eukaryota; kingdom Metazoa; phylum Arthropoda; class Insecta; order Lepidoptera; family Hesperiidae; genus Cecropterus; species Cecropterus lyciades. The sequence continues at coordinate 212,853 of MOOZ01000764.1, forward strand.
GTGTATTTGTCTTTGTGTGTCCATAATGTCCACGACATATGATAAAATCCTAGTGTGGGGGGTATGAGTGTAGAAACGCTTTTTTTGTTCGTCGCAAAATCATTTTTTCATTTTTAAATTGAAAACTAGTAAAATCTTAATAAAGATGTATTGTCGTCGCAAAATTCGATTCGATTCAATAACTTACTCAAAACTGGAAGGTAGTAGAATCGTTAAAACCGACATAAAGTGTCCACAAGACCGAGTTGGGAGGCGAACGGCGACCGGCTCTTCGCAAATATTGACAAAGGTGGGAGCCTTGAAATCCGAGCGCACTACTGTTTACCTGTAATTGATGTAATTAGTCGTGTCGACCAGCTGCAAAAGATAAAAAATACGGACCAATGTTTGACTAGTTAATACGATACTTTCACGAGCCGGAAACATCTTTACGGTGTCCTGTTCTAGCAAATATTGGTCGCACTCGACGACGCCTGACGATAAGATCCAATTGTTCTTAATCGTATACAGTAACACTACTCATCTAACAAGTTGACCGGATTATCTGTTTTTTTTTTGTACTTAAACCTAACGATAAGGCAGACAGGCGACCTGCTGGAAAGTAGTCACCCTAGAGGAGTCGCCAGTGCATCATCGGCGAAGGAGAGCACTTTACGAACCTTTTTTGAGGAGCCCCATATCATAATGTTCCGGGAAAACAGGAGGACTTCAATGAATCCTATACCTGAACGTAAAATATAAGCCGGTAAATAATTATGTATACTTAATACTTATATTTTAGCGTAGGTACTGTAGATTGGGTTTAGAGTAAATTAATTGAGTGATTGGATGGAGTTTTAGCATAGACTTGGATTTTTGCTTTGAATTTATAGTTTCACATATAATTACATAATTTATACGATTTCTAAGAGGTTACATACTTACGAGAAACATTATTTTACTTGAATTTTAGTATTTAACCAATTATTAACTCTTACTTATTCACTCTCTTTATTTCACTTATTTACTTGTCATTAAATAGTGGGCTTGTCTTATATTTCCAATGCTGACTAATTGTTACAATATTATGATATTTTTTTCATATTAATAACTCTGAGAGTTTATCCTTGAGTAACTTTGTGGAGGAAAATACCGAACAATTCTTGCCTGCACCACTGCGTTCACAATGTCGTAGCACATTATGTAGAGCTGGATTAAAAGTCCTGCATACAACTTCATTTACTTCCGTTTACATTTTACCGTTTACATTATATATGAGGCGATTATCTTAGTCCCCGGGGGAGTAACAACGCATCTGTAATCGACTTCATATAGTATACTTGTGACATATGAATATGCTTATTGATGTCTATGGGCGGCAGTAACCACTTACCATCGGATGGTATGCTAGCTCGTTGGTATGCTACTCTAATGAAAAAATTTTATGGTACTAACCTAAAAGCTACGGTTTCTCTTTATCAGTATAGACATTGCTAAGATATACAACATACATAGAACATTTCCCCCGGTCTTTGAAAATTTTTAAGAAATCGTCGGTATAAATATTCTGTGAATTATAACATATTTTTGCAATACCTATATGATAATTGTAGGATACATTCCGCGTTATTTTAATTAATTAAAGTATAGGTAGACATATTTGTTTGTCCTCACTGGCTTACCTAGAAGAAATTTATATATGTATACGATTTAGAGTATGAATGAATGTATAAATAATGAATAATAGAAAATACATAATCACTTTCTTCTCTGGATACTTCTTGATCTGAATAATAAAGTTTTTTTTTATTATTATATATGTATTTTTCGTAAAATTAGAGAACGTTGACAGGAAATTAATATAAATATCGAAAATACTTTAATTAATTTAAACCAACGTAAAAACGAATCGCCCCCGCATCTTTTTTTTTTTTATAGGATGGAAGTACCAAACGAGCATGCAGCCCACCTGATGGTAAGTGGCTACTGCCGCCCATGGACATCTATAAATAATCAACCCTAGATAAGATCAAAGTCTCACCTAAGGTTAACCACAGATGCGTTGCTACCCCTGAGGACTGAGATGGAATGCCTC
>MOOZ01000764.1:235165-246985 GCA_002930495.1 Cecropterus lyciades
ACCACGGACACAAGGGACACCATGGACACGACGAGCACCACCACCATCACCATGGCCACGGCAAGAAGGGCCACCACGACGACCACAAAGACTGGGGACACTATGGAAAACATTAATAATACTCTGTTATTTAACTATAATTACCCAATGTTGTTATTACAAATGAAATTATTTGTTATTGTTGATGTTGTTCGTAAGTGTTTTGTAATGAAAGTAAATAAGGTTTGATACAAACATAAATAAGATTTTTAGCCGTTTCACCTACCCGAACTTGTGTCTCAATACGAAAGGAAATATTTACCAGATTTTAAACATATATACAGAAATAAAAATCATATTAAGCGCGTCTGTACATCGTAGATATTTTCAAAAAAAAAACAGTTTGGAGGACTGAGAATAAGTTTTAATAAGTATATAAACGCACAGACCGACTTAAAAGCTCTAAAATCATATAATTTTATATGATTTTAGAGCTTTTAAGTCGGTCTGTGCGTTTGAAAACTCATCAAGTCTAAACTACTGAATTAAATTAAAAGATTGAAAATATTAGAGGGATGTAGTCCATGACTTGAGGTAATTTACCTAGTCTTCATTTAATAAAAACCCATCTAATTCAAAACTTACACTAACAATTTAATTTTTATTTTTTTTTTATTATATTTTATTTTAAAACGCAGGTGAAACCGCGGGGATCAGTTAAAATCACAAGTTTCATATTTAAGAACATGAATATTTCATATCCTCGTTATTACTAAGATAAACAAACAAGTGATCATACCTTGCAAAATAATTAGACTATTAATTTAATTATAATAAAATGGTCTTCAAAACACTGCAATCGTTTCTACAAAATAACGATGATTCATTATTGCCTATTTATTAGTAACTAATTGTTTCTATCTATACTTATACTTACTGATATTATAAATATGAAGAGTTTGTTTGCTTGGTTGAACGCGCTAATCTCAGGACCTACTGGTTCGAATTAAAAACATATTTTTGTGTTATTGAATACTCCATTTATGGAGGGAGGCTATAGGCTATATAACATCACGCTATGTTTGTTTGTTTTGTTTTCTTATATATTAGCAGGTGAAACCACAGAGTACAGCTTATCATAAATAAAATCTTTCTTCATCGACTTTGGAAGCACCATCAACACACCTTACTATGTTATAACAGCAGTCTTAAGAATTATTGTATCATAGTTTGTAATATATGATTAAGGAAAGTCGCTTTTATAGCGCATCTGTAGCTGTTAGGTCTGAAGGGTGTGGTAAGGGAGACACACTTTTCCGAGACATTCCATCTTAGTCCTCAGGGGTAGCAACGCATCTGTGGCTATCCTTAGGTGAGACTTTGATCTTACCTGGGGTTGATTACAGATGTCCATGCAGGCAGTAGCCACTTACCATCTGGTAAGGTGGCTGCATGCTCGTTTGCTACATCAATGATATAAAAATGTGAACTGCATATTTGCAACTTTTATATTATACAATTAGTGGTAGAACTCTTTGTGGTTCGACTCAGGAAGCACCATACTGTTTAATGACAGCAGTGTTGTACATTGCTGTGTTCTGGTCTGACGGGTGTGGTAAGAGGGGTACTTATCAGAGGCGTTCCAAATTGGTCCTCAAGTGTAGTTAACCTCGGATAAGACTGATCTTATCTGGGGTTCATTACAAATGTCCATGGGCGACAATAGCCCACTAACAGGTGCATTGTATGGTCGTTTGACTGTCGTTTGAAATATATGACTATTTATGTTTTTTCTTTTTGCTCTAGACATAAATAACTCTATTTGTAACTATAGAGTTATAGACTCTTGAAATGTTTATTGTCTATCTATTATTGTCTACCTATCTATTATTACTGTATGCAGCGCAACCTCGATATGACGAAACTGAAGAAAATATTCGTTATACCAAGTAATTTGTTACAATGAGGCTTGTTATACAGAGGTTACTTTAGTCTTAAATTCGTTTTAACAAGGTAAACAAAATGTTTATTCATCTCAACTTTACGTATGTAGGTACTAATCTGCTTAATGTCTGTCTCTTAATCTCTTAATGTTAGAACGAACGATTACCTGTTAGAACGATTTTTACTAACAAATGGAATCACAGTTTAATGAAAACATTGTAAGTATGTTTATTTAAGATAAGTTTACAGTTTTATCTTACAATATAATTTGACATGCCTGAACCTGACGAGACATGTTTAGTATTGTGAAATTGAGTGTAAATAACTGATAGGATTCGTTATGTAAAGGTTATAAGATACCGAAATTCGTTAAATAGAGCATAATAATACTTTCTATTTATATTTTTCAATGATTGAAATTTCGTTATAAAAAGTTATTTGATAAATGTATTCGTAATGTGAAGGTATATTTTGTATGAGCTCTTCCGGTCAGGACTAGGAGAATTTGAAAAATTTGTCAAATCGAGGAAATCGCTATATTGAGGGTCGTTATATTAAGGTTGCACTGTATTACTATGGCCGCTATAACAGTAAATAACTTCTTAAAAATAAAAAAATAAAAGTTAAAACGATGAGCAAACAGTATTTTTGGTCGTGCCACGGTTTATCTATTGAACAGTAATAGGTGTTAGACATTTGACATTTTCACAATACTAAAATTAAAAAGTGTGGTTGCCGGCTCATTTATATATGAGGCCATCCTAGTCCTCAGGAGTAGCAACGCATCTGTGATCGACTTCAGATAGAACCCCTGTTTTATATAAAGTTGCTTACAGATGTCCATGGGCGGCAGTAACCATTTACCATCAGGTGGACTGCTCGTTTGCTATTTCAATCAGATAAAAAAAACGAACCAAGTGCAAGAGGGCAATATTTATTTATGTTGCTGTTCGTACGATAGTATGTGCGCTCGATCATCGTGTCAGTGAGTGACTGCCACTAGATAAAGTATCGATCAGTACGTACCTAAGTATATTACATGATAAGTACGAGTGACGGATCGGTGACCACGTTAAGTCGAACAAAAATTAAAAATGAAATTTATCCCAAAACAAATATAACAATTTTGTAGAAAAACGTACCATACATTCTAACTGCATATTGACAATATCGACAGATATAACTTATTTTAACACCTTTGACATATTTTCTGTAATCTGTATACAAAACTGTATGTTATATATATTTCTTTTTGTTTCAAAATCTTAGGCTTAGCAGTTTCTAAATAAGAGGAGAGGGGAGAATCGTCTATTTTCTTAAATAACTAAAAACTCTTTATTTAAATATTAAAAATATGCATATATATGTAGTTTATACCGTTACAACAATACGTTCTTATCATTTAATATTTTATTTAATAGAATCTGACAAAAAAAAAACATTTTACAGTTTACCCTATCAATATTAAAATTTAAACATTGATGTTTCATGTTTATGTTTGGGTTGTAGATATTAATTTTAGATAGATATGTATCTTACCTTTCATTTTATTTCATCCAATAGTCTCTGATCGCTGGCTGTATTGGGCATACCGACGAGTGATATTGTAAGTTCCTTTTTTTGTCGGTTAAAAAAGCCGAAAATCTGGTGTATCTTATTTTCTAAAAATATATAAATGCAACTCAGGGTCTTTAACCGTTATATAAATATTCTGATCATTAGTTGTCTATCAGATGGTAAAATAAGAAAGGGTCTGTCAATTCTGAACTGTACCTAAGCCGGACTGTCAAGGCGTCAGTCAGTGCTATGTCGGTTTTGAACAGCATGTCTCACTTTCTTGCCGTGGATATCATAGGAGATGATGAAGGGATAGGCAGCAGCATCTTCTTTTGTAATAAAAACACCATTTTCTGCAACCAACACTCGTGTCATACAGGATGTCTATTGGCAGAAACCCTCAATAAGGTGATGGATGGAATGAACTCGGAGAACAATGAAGACGCTTCCCTAACTCCATAAACCTGCCCGTACCTATCCGTTAAACTTACGTAAAATACTAAAATACAGTGACGCGTCGTTATTATTTCTATATGTTAGACCAATATTTAAATAATAACATATACCTTTCTTTCAAATAAGTTTAACACACTGTTAAGTACATATCTTTTTACTTCTGTGATCACCAATTTGTAAATACTAAAAGTCTTAAAGATACTCCTTATGTCGGAAAATCGAAAGCATAGAGTAATCTTAATCTAGAATAGCTGCGTAGAGCATACATAGCATACGTAGACTCTAGCATACGTAGGCACTTGTAGCAGAGGCGGGCTACTCACACAACCCCAAACGAGGAAAACTATACTTTTTATTTCCTACTACTGGACACGAATCATCCGCCATCCTTATCATAGAACGATCATACACACAAATAGACACCCGAACTTATCCATTATTATCATTGTAGTCTTAAAAACCTGCAAAATGATATTGGCGACATAACACGCATCAATACTACCACACTACAGTAACATTGTTAAAAATATTTTAACAAAAATCCGACTGCTTAAAACATTTTTTTGTTTAACATAATGATATATTTAATTTAACGTTATATGTGAGTCAAAAAAGTCAAAGAAAAGTAGTATAATATACCTATATATTTTTAAGAATGGTCTATTTACTAGCTTTCATTTGATACCCATATTGTAATGATAATAAAAAAAGTCGTCCCTCTCCCCCATCATCTCCTGTTTGCAATCGCCATTTAAAAAAAATATTTATCGTATGCCACTCTGGAAACCGAAACAATTCTAATGATATATTATACGTCAAAATCCGTCAAGCTGTTTAGGTTTAGCGTGTGCCAAAAAATGGAAATACAATCAAAGTAACATACATATATACGCTCGAACAACACTACCTTCCTTCTGACGCAGTCGTGTAAAAATTAGTGTTGTTTCACGAAATACGAAATACACAATCAAATCTGAGTAGAAATATTAATTAACTATCCTTTGATAGTTACAAATCCTCCAACAAGACGAGTAGACGACAAGTACGAGTACCTACAAGACACTAATATAATTATTAATTATCATAATTATTATGATATCTCAATTCTATTCTGTAGCGTTCGCACAGCTGATTGTGTTTACTTATTACATTATTAAAATCAATCAATCCTTAAAAATATTAGTATCGTAATTATTACTCCAGACTGTTCGATTTTCGTAATTTACAAAAAATAAACCATTTTTTAAGGTTTTCGTGTACAAATTAAATACCGTACACGATTGCGCAAGTAAACAGAACCGCTTGCGGAAATTCGGGAAATGACGTTCTTTAAAACTTAAATACAAATACTTCTGTAATTAAATATTACACAAGTAATTAATTTAATATTACACAATTTATTAATATTCAATAATTAATAACTCAAAAGTAGTGTAATTATAAATACAATGTGATTTCAAAATATTCAGAATATCATATCATACTACATCAGCGTCTTTTTTTTTAATTGCATACCTGTCTAATATTGATGTTAGTGGACAGGCACCAAACAATGAGTAATATATAGAAAATAATCTATAATAGAATAAAATAAATCAATTTTTATAACAAAAATATGTGTTATTAAAATATAAGAATACGTAAACTGTTTTTTGTCTTTAGAATGTCTGTCGTAATGATCAAAGGCTCTAGACGTAGCGGCCGCTGTGGCGTCCTTGCCAGCATTTTCACTAACTGCAATAAGCTACTTTAATGATTGTTATAAAGGCTCACTCAAACAGTGGTTAAGTCAGTTCAGTTCACGAATCCAAACCAAAGACTTGGAGTAGTCAAATAAACTTCACAATGAGGACGCTAGCCGCCCTACTCGTTTTAGGATGCGTTTTAGTTATTTGCTCGGGCCGAGAAATCGGCGAAAAAGAAACAGACCTCGTCGCAGCAGCGACGCACAGTAAGGGTCATCACCATGAAGAGGGCGGAGGCAAAGAGCACCATGGAGAACACCACCATCACCACGATGAAAAGGGCCATAAGGGACACAAAGGACATCATCATCACCATAAGGGCCATCACGATGAACATCACAAACATCATCACGAAGGTCATCACCACGAACATGGCGGCCATCACAAAAAGCATCATGATGAACATGACCACAAGGGCCACCATCATGAGCACGGCCATCACCACAAAGGTGGCAAACATCATCACAAGAAGCACCATGATAAGGGTGAAGAGACTGAGGGCTACCACAAGAAATACCACAAGGACGAATACCACAAGGACCATCACTTCTATGATGATCACCATAAAGAAGGGAAACATCATAAGCACGGCCATCATCATGGACATCACGAAGACCACGGAGGCCACCACAAAAAGGGAGGACACCATCATGCCGGTCATCACGAACACCATCATGGAAAGAAGGGTCATCACGATAAGCATCATCATGATGAAGATCATAAGGGACATAAGGGACATCATGGTCACGAAGAGCACCACCATGACCATCATGAACATGGCAAGAAAGGAGGCCACGACGACCACAAGCACTGGGGATTCCAACACGGCAAACACTGACACTTATATTGTTAAGATATTTGTTATTATTATTTTTTTACCCGCAAAACCTCCTTGTAAATAAACATTTTATACCGTAATATTATTTTCATTTTCTCTTATCTCTAAATTAAATATTTCTTATTATTCTTATTTTTAATTTATTGGCAAAAATAACTAAACGCAAAATAAATTGAATTTAGAAAAACTGATTATTAAAATGTACATTGTATTAGGCCGCGTGACGGAACTAATTGTAATAAACCGTAAAACGATGTCGTCAGACCAGTCGACATAATCATTCGCCCAGAAATCTGCAGCAACATGATTGCCAAAGATCACTTTGTAATCGACAACCGATGAAAGTATTGTTATCTATAAATTCAATGTTCGGAAACAGTTGTGTCAGACCGACTTGAACTCTGTGCTTGACTACGCCTCATAAGTAAGTATTCACTTCTACCTTCGTGTCTTAAATTATATTTAAAATTAATATAGGTGTCTACTTTTTAAAGTAACTTAAATTTTAAACTGTAAAATAGATATATGTAAAACTAAAAGTCTATTGTGTCTTACGTTACAGAAAAATGAGGCGAATACTGTTAATATTGCTTCTAACATGGACACATGTTTTAATAACAGCAAGAAATGTAGGTGAAGCCGAGGATCAAAAGAAAGTACTTCCGGTGGAAGAAGAAAAAAAAGCAGTACCGGTGGCTACTGCTGGTACAGACCTGCAGCCTGCACCTAGCAAAAAAGTAGACCAAGTACCGCAAGGAACGGAACACAAAAAAGCTAAAGATAGCAAACAAGAAGCGGGTGGCGGTCATGAACACCATGAGCATCATCACAAGGACCACGAAGAGAAGGGAGACAAAGGATACAAATCACATCACCACCATGATAAAGGTGAGCACGGAGAACACGAGAAACACCACCATGAAGGACATCATGATGAACATAGCGGTCACAAAAAGAAACATCACGACGAACATGATCATCATGGCGAACACCATGAAGCTGCGCACGGACATAAAGGTGGCAAATTTGGACACAAAAAAGGTCACAAAAAAGGATCAAAAACTACGGGTTTCCATCATAAATCGCACAAAGACGAATACCATAAAGAGCACAAATTTTACGACGACTTCCATAAAGGCGGACATCATCACAAGCACGGAGATTTCCACGGACATCACGACAAGAAGGAAGGTCATCACAAAAAAGGCGGCCACCACGAGAAAGGTCATCACGAAAAACATCATGGGAAGAAAGGCCATCACGACAAAGGGCACTACGACGAAGACCACAAAGGACACAAAGGGCACCATGGACACGAGGAACATCACGCACACCACCACGACCACGGCAAGAAGGGAGGCCACACTGGCGGCAAGGAACATGGCTACAGCCACGGAAAGAAAGGCTAACCACAGAGGAAAAGCAAGTCAATTATATTGCACTTTCAGTTACGTTTTATATTTTTGTTATATCAAGTTCTTTTTAGAACATCATTATTTACTATTTGTTATTAAAAAGATTTTAAATAAAATGCAAAAAAAAACTACAAAAGTTATAAAAATAAAATCAAAATAAAATACGTTTAAATAGTCAAAAATTAGGCTGTGAATTTTGTCTAAAGTCTAAATGTTTGTAATACTAAATTTCTAATTAAAAGAATAATATTTGTATACTTTTTTTTAATCCACCGCTACAATTTTTGCTTACCAATCTTCAGACATAGAACTATAATACCTAATTTTAAAATCACAATCTCTACTTTAAGCATTCCCTAGTTTGAACATTTTTCGTTAATTAATGTAATTGCTATTTTCGCCTACTAGGGTCACTAGCATATAATAGAAAGTTTGTTTAAGCCACTGTAACTTTTTGGCACAATACTTAATACCGCTGCAATAATGCCTAATATTACTGCTAAGTAGTGTCCGACCGAAGTTTCGACTTCGGTCACCTTCGGTCAAAAAAACCACCGTCGGCAAAACCTTCGGCATCGGCCAAAATGGGCCAAAGTTTTGGCGCAAAGCGCCAAAATTGAACAAATTGTAACGAATTTCAATTCAATTCAATTCAATTGTATGATTGAATGAATTGAATGTACATTCCTTTTTGGTCTTGTATTGCCAGATGTATATGAAATTCACATTACATAGCCGAGTAATCGGCTTCGGCTTCGACCAAAAATCTACTATCGGACGGACACTTCGTTTAAGTAATAGGTGTGCTGGATTGGCCGCCCCAACCGAACCATTCTTTCAAAGAGGCAGTTCATCAAAATAATTAGGCTTTAATGAATGACAGCAAGCTGCTATCGAAAGTAAACAATTAAGATATGTTTATGAGTTGCAGTTTCAATATAAACAACGCAATGATTATCCTATGGTATGTTAAATTGCTAATCATGTAGTGCTTATGTATTTATATTTCAGTATTTTGATTTACAACTAGGTACATAGTTCTTGGAAACTATATATAGTCATTGCAGATAATATAAGTCTAGTTTAAGATGCAGATAATATTTAATAGAAATTTATAAAAGAGTAATTAAAACAAAGTTACATAATAAGTATGTATTTAATGAAAATAAAATCATTAAATTTACAAAAGTGTCATCAGTGGTGCCAGGTGATCAAACTCAATCTTCTCAGTAATATTTTTCGTTTTAATATTTTCATCTTGATTGGCAATGAAAATCAAATCACCATCATCCCTCCATCCATATTTCTTCACCCAATAATTTAATGTGACATCTGAAAATGAAAAATAAAGAAATAGGTCTTTTAATTTTTTTATAACTATAACGCTTTGATTGATGACAGAACTTATAGATCTTATTACATCATCAGCATAAACTTTTTTTACAACATGGTAGAACAAGTATTGTTCATTCAGGGAAGTGCCACCACCACACATATTTTTAGTGTGAAGCAGTTTTTTTCATTTTAGTGGAAATTGTGATCACCATTTTAAGGTGGTAAAACTCTTTATGGATCGACTCCGGATCGCATCGACACCATTCGAATCGCACTACAGACACACCTATTTTTGCCTTATTAGTGTAATGCGCTGCTGTCCTCTGGTCTGAAGGGTGTGGTAAGGGAGACATACTTTTCCCAGGCATTCCATCTTAGTCCTCAGGGGTAGCATCTATGGTTAACCTTAGGTGAGACTTTGATCTTACCTAGAGTTGATTCGTCCATGGACGGCAGAAGCCACTTACCATCAGGTGGGCTGCATGCTCATTTGCTACATCCATACTATAAAAAAAACTCTCTTTCATATAAGGCGACCATCTTCTTGGGAGTAGCAATACATATGTGATTGACTTCAGTGAGGACCCATGTTCTATATGCAGCTGCTTACGTATGTCCATGGGCCGCAGTGATCACTTACCATCAGTCGGACTGCATGCTTGTTTACTATGTCAATTTCATAAAAGAATTATGACTTTGGTTTGTAATACTAAAAACACAAAAACAGTTACATAATATAAAATTTACACAGACCATCAATACCCCCCAGCAGATTTGCAAGATTGTTTTTATCAATAGTCTGGAATGTGATGCCCACTACATGGCAGACAAATTTTCTGATAGAGTCATGGAAGCTACTGATACGGTTGCAGAGTTCTGGCATTTGGTGCACTCTGTTCCAGAACTGGGCAAAGTCACATTGCTCTAAGATGTCAGCCAGATATTTAATTTGAGATATTGTTTCATTTTCCACCTGAAATATAGAAATATAAGGTTATTGTTTAATGTCTAGGATAGGTCTAATGTAAGGATAGTTTTACTTAGTGGAATAGTTGTTATACTCATTAAGTCGAAAAAAATCATGTGCAAAAACAAACTTTTTACTTACACTAGAAGTAGCTCAAGTTGAATTAAAACTGAATACATTGAATAAAAAATTAAGAATGAAAATGATCAAATGCCATGATACTTTATTAGCTGAGAACTTCAAATTTACTGTATGATTTGTAAAATTTGTATTTACCAAAAACATGAAAACCATACCAACCAATATGAAAGAAATACTATTAAAAATTTGTAACAAGTAAATTTAAAATCAAATGATAAATAACATTTACCACAGACTCAAGAAGCAGACATTTACATAAAGTAAAATCAGTGTGAGGGAAGTTTGTCAACGCCTTCAGCAGGATCTGGCACGTAATGTCAGGGTTGAACTTTTCAGGGTTAACCTGGTACAGTTTCAACACAGCTAAATTAGCTTCCAAGTCGTATGTATTTTCTCTCGATTGCATCTCTACATATCGCTCTAATGTCTGAAGGTTAGCTGGGTTGTATCTGCAAGAAAAACACTTAACACATGTAGAAATCTTTTATTACACTCTCAAATATGGTAGAACTGGGTGCGGTTTGACTCCGGAAACACCACTATGACACCTGTGATTGCCTTATAGCAGTAGAATTTGAAGAGTATGGTAAGGATGTCTCCATTACCACACTCTTCTATACTTATCCCAGATATTTCAACTTAGTTCTAATTTAATCAAGCTAAGTTTATTATAATATTCATTTATCGTTAAACAGGTTAACAACCACACTAGGTTACTAGCATAAATAGGACCTATATCTGTTTAACACAGCTGAACAATGACTAGGGACATGTTTCATACACTACCGTCACGCTAACATTATCAAAGTATTTATGTCACTACACCAAACAACATGCCATGTTCCGAAACTGAATAAGTTATGAATCATTAATAAAATGTAGTATAATCAATTCAAAAGTATACTGAAGAAATATGATAATAGTAAGGTTAGAACAAGCAAGACGTGTAATGATCATACCTTTCAATACTCTTTAATATGTTGGCAACAGTTTGTCGCATTGTTTCAGCCATTTTTATATCAATAAACGAATATAACAAAGAAATTAATTTGTGAAATATGAATTAAAAGGACCTTTTACATAGATATTTATTTTTATAGAATTTAGAGGTAGAAACGTAGTGAAGTGGCTAGATTATTTTTGATTCATGTCACCGCTCTACATTGTCTACATGTCTATACTCTACTTAGTGTAGTGTCTATGGACCGGTGCTTCTAGGATTATAAATAAGAAGATGGCCGCAAATGAATAAAGTACACAGGAGGTGCCCTTGGGTCAGCCGCAATCCCTATTTAAAACAGAGGCGGAAGGTCAGGATTCCGGCAAAAGCTGGGTCCGCAACCGTCCCTCTTCTTCTTCTCGTCAGTCTTCTTGTCCCGGCTTGAGCTTTAGGCTCGCCATAAAACCCGGTGAAGCTGTAAAGGCCAGTAGGGCCAACAGCAA
>MOOZ01000764.1:247032-272350 GCA_002930495.1 Cecropterus lyciades
AAAAAAAAAAAAAAAATGAATAAAGTTAGGTTTAAAGGCTCCAAAGCCAAAACCGGTAAAAACCTATTTAATACATAATTATAAAATTAGTGTTTCCTACTTAAAGAACAATATTTTGTATCAAAGTACAGTAGATGACATAAAAAGGAGGGAAAGAGGAATATAATTATGTTGGAAATTTAATGATTTTTATTGAAATTAAAAAAATATGCGGCCACGGAACGCCTGGCAGATGTAAAACATCATATTCGTACAAGTAATAAGCATAAAAGACAAGATTGCAACATAAACTAAATATAGAGCATAATGAAAATAACGCCACCCATTAAGTTGAACTAACACTGCAGCCCGCTTAGTTTTGTTCGATACTTAATAGTTCCGAAAATGTATGGCGCAAAAATAAGTACGGTGTGGCGATCGCCACGCCAACAATCAGGTTTACGTGCGCCTATAGATGTTTTATGTCAACAATAAAAGTGTCTTATGTATCTCCATCGTTATGAAAAGAAATCAAAGTATATTTTTGTTTGACGTTACTACCAACTCATATAAAATTTGCGTCCCACTCACGCTGCTGATCATGTTTAGAGCGAGAGAGACACAGTCTCTTTGATAGAATCGTTCATCCAATCCATAGTAATGTTGACCTAGTACATTTGCATGAATTAAATCATAAAAAACGTCTCCCTTTTTCGTGCCGTGTTTCATCCGTAAAAAATTCACCCTCATGTGCGCAAAGAAGTTTCACTTCAAGTAGTGCATTTACTTTGACAACCTTCTCAAGATTCAAAATAAAGTATAATTATTATGGAATAATATAATTAAATTCTACTTCTTCTTAAAAGTATGTTTATGCTGTATTTGTAGCATTACAGTATACAGTAAAAAAGTTAAATATACAGTAGATCTACCGTAATTACAGCGCACCTGAAAGTGCTGTTATGGACATGGTCAGCCAATTATGGGGTATCACGGTATCCTTTAACAAACATACCTAGGGCCACGATATAATCGCTTCAAACGTCATTTCAAATTTTGAAGAAATTTCAGAAAATTTTGCATCAATTTGCAGTCAAATTCAGAGGTCTTATAAAATAATTTGTAATATTCACTTGTTTTCAACGTTTCTTTCACCAAGCGAAAAACGCTAGAAGCGAATTTTTTACGAGCTTCGGTTTAGGATTGACGATTCGCATTGGGTGGTGACATATGCTACATGATGTTTTGGCAACTTGTTACAGTATATACAAATGTACTCTGTGCTTGTTACATTCTAAAAATTAAAAAAATTTAAAGGGCCATTAAAAAATAAAAATAAAAAACGATCATAAATACGATAATGCCGTTACTTAAAGATTATTATTGGAAGAAATAATCTTTGTTGTTCATTAAATTTAAATTATAAAGAATATAATCATTTAGTAACGAAGACAGTTTTTTTTTCATTATAGCCACGTAGTGCAAATGATGAAAAAAAACTTTCTTCGTTACTGTCTTATATGGCGACACGTACACAAAGTGTGGACAGCACAAAATATATTTAATGATGTTCTCTCCGTAAGGATTGTTATTTTAAATTAGAATGTATATATATTTTTTTTGTAGTTTTTTGAAATATCGTTGTTATTTGAAACTCAATGCAACGAAAATGCATTTCGAAAGCACTAACTAGATGGCGCTGTACCCCTTTCCGAATCACGCTTACGATTTTACTTCGCTCAAGTTTGTTATATACGAAGTAAGAAGTCCAAATATGGGCTGCAGTGTCTTGAAACCCTTATGTTCAGAAATAATTTAATATTATTACATTTCTCTTCCGCCGTGTTTGTATTGCACACTCAATTATGTAGCGACTTATAAAGATGGAGATAGGAGGCTTTAGAAGTACACATCTCATTTAAATATAATTATGTTTTAAATCTCAGTATTCTACCACAGAGCAACTATATCAATATTGCAGATAGATAAATCATATTTTTTCACAGAAGTTTAGTATATAGGATTAGGAACAGTAAATTCATAGAGGGTTTGCTTGTTTTGGGTGCGACAAAATCTATTTTTTCGTGCCATTTAAAGTATATTTTCTATATAAAGACCATAACAACTCAATTTGCGCCCCTAGGCTCCTTTATAGAGTCAATAATTAGGTTTTTTATTTGCCAACTTATTCCAAATCCAGTTTTCGCTCCTAGCACATTACTTAGCACACACCGCCTACTTCTCTTACATATATGTAGGTATACATATTAAAATTCGTACGAAAATTGTATTTTTGGTCATACGTAAGTGTGAGAGAAATAGAAAAACACACAATTTAACTACAAATTATGTTAAAAATGCTCCCCAATTATATGTATGTAAACATGAATGGCTGTAGCAAAAACACCACGTTTATCGTCAGTCTTTGTTGAAAATATTGTTATAGGTCGCGGACGATTCTAGCCTATATGATATTAATGTACGTGTTTTCTTCCTAAGTATAAAAGGAAGTAAATGTCATACCTATACCTAAGGTTGACACCCGAACTATAGTAAGAAATCTTCAGTCTATAGTACGAAAGTTTATTTATTGTGTATATTCAGAAAACAGGTTGACAAAACAAACATTTCGTCAGGAAAATAAAGTAAGGAATTTAAATATGCTACATTTTTCTAATGATATTTTTTTTTGTGATTTTAAAATCTTAAATGTTTTTTTCTTTCTTTCTTTTAAATAAAGTATCAACCTACTTATTCTATATATCTTTAATTCATCAGATCTTCCGAAATACACTCGTAAATTCTACACACATAAGGTGGAATACAGAATTTGCAGACACTACGTGTTGCATATTAAACTAATATAACATACATACGTACAAATACGAACACATTACTATATGAATGAACACAAAACAATCTTAGAAGAAAAAAAAGGAATATTTTGTGGATAATTTTTTAAGTCAATAAAAGTTCAATTTTCTGTTTGGAACAAAAACTATGTCATATTAAACAAAACTTTTTATTAAATTAAACAAAAAATAAGACGAGATTTACTTATTTTTATTACAACAAAACTTATTAACTTAAGCCTACTTAAAGATAACCTAATAAAATCTTCTTTATGCTATTGCTTTTTAAAGCTTTTTAATATGGGATATATATTATCGAATGCTTCATATATTTCTTGGCGTACTTTTGCTCCAGTTAACACTACTTTACCAGACACAAAAATTAATAACACAATCCTAGGTTTCACCATTCTATATATAAGTCCAGGAAAGAGTTCAGGCTCATAGGAGCTGAACTGACAGTGGGTTAAAACAAGACCTTCTAGACGAATTGGAAATTTCACATCACAACTGCCAACCATATTCTGGATTTTGAAGTCCAAAAATTTTGCCTGAAAAAGTAAGCAGACATAAAATATTAGTCATAAAATAATTCACAATTAATCCTATATTTTTTTAGGGAATTTTTAGTCTTTGTAATATAATAATTTATTTCGGACTTTCATCCATAAATTGGTAAGTAACATTGAAATACTTAAGAATAATGTTAGTAAAATAAAATAAAATCAAAAATAACCCAACAAAAGTGGAGTTCCTCTTATAGTAATTGGTGGAGTTAGCCTAAGATGTTTCCCAACCTTAAAAACCAGTAGCTCACTCTTATCCGCATTGTACCTGAGACCATGCGCCTCGGCATACCTTTCACAGATGCTCAGTAACTTTCTTAGTGCTCCAATTGAGAGATTCAGCAACGCCACATCATCGGCATAGCTAATATTATTGATAAACGTGCCAACTATGGAGCAACCTACCTTGGCGTTGCTGAGTTCCTCAATCAACCGGTCTATATAAAGACTAAAGACTACTAAAGACTAAAGAGTCTAGGTGATGTCAAGCCCCCCTGTGTCACTCCACACTCGAACTTAAATGGACTCCTGGAAGTGTGGTTTCCACTGATAGCTTTTCCCAACCTGCTATAGGACACCATATCGAAGGCCTTTCAGAGGTCAAGGAAACATGCATAAATCTGCATTTTCCTAACTGTGTAGTGACACACAGTATGCTTGAGGCAGAGTACAGAATTAAATTAAATATATTAAATTAAAATCTATCAACTCTAGAGTGTTGTAAGTTTGAGTGTAGTGTTATTTTGTTTTTTACAAAATGCACTTTACAATTTCAGGTGGTAAATACATTTCTAATATCTTTTAAGTAATATAAAAGATGTACAAATTACAATACAAATTATAATTATTATTTTTGTTTTTTATTTTTGTATATGTACATTTTGTTTTTACATTTAATTTTTATTTTCACATATTGATTTGTAGATATATAAAGAGAATAGTAAATATTGTTTTATATCACTATAAATGATAGAGTTGATATATTTTAATACATTATGTATTACAATTAAAAGGTATTTTTAAAATATACCATGAATCCTAGTTTCTGAATAATTCTTGCATATTTTCTAGCTGCCAATCTAGAATCTTCTTCACTTTTAGCACCAGTGCACACCATTTTTCCTGAAGAAAATATAAGTGCAGTTGTCCTTGGTTCCCTTATTCTCATTATAACAGCAGCAAATCTCTTTGGGTTGTACTCTGCATTACGAGCATGTAACGCTATTTTTTTTAAATCAAGTTTGCAACCAAGATTGACTGTAGACACAATGTTTCTGTAAATAAAATGAAAATAAGAAGTTACATTCACTATCTTATATAATAAATATTAGGAGAAGGAAATCTACAATATTAATATTTTTGAAAAAGAATATTAATTGTGGTAATATTATCAACTGCACAATTAAAGAGATAGATTCAATTACTTTAAAGTAATAATCATAACAAATATGCAGTTAAATTTTTTTTATCATTTTACTTCAACACCAAAAATGTTTTTTTTTCGATGTTGAAGTAAAATGATAATATAGTAATTGTGTAAAATGTTGCAATTTTTTTAAAGAAAGGTGAAATTGTTAGCTATGTTTAAAAAACCCCAATTAAGTGTGATGTTATGGCCCCTTGCCCCAAATATACCCACACTCTGATATTATTTCAACTAACCTTCCTATTAAAAACCAAATTAATTAGAAACTTTGTTGATATTGTATTGTGTCCTAATTTTAATAATTATATTAGTATAACACATAAGTTTCAAGATTCTTGAAACCAATACTTATGTTATAATTTGTTTATCAGAGGTATGACAGTTAAAAATCTAATGCAGTTATGGAAGCTGTCCACTCAAGCAACGCCACCACACATATTCATACTTTACAATTTTCTTGGCTCCTCATATTATTTGAGTCACTTATTACTGAGTAACTTATTACTATTTTTATAACAACCAATTTGATTATTGTACTAATATGGTACAAATTACTCACTGTAATTGAGGCAGTATTCCTGGATCAGCTGAATGTGGGGTCATTGGAGTCATGGGTGCAGGGCTGGCCTGACTCAGCATCTGTTGGCTGGCTAGACTGGCACTAGTTATCAATGGAGACATCATGTTTTGCTGAAATAATATACAGATATCACATCAAAAAGACTAGTTATGTTTTTGGAGGGAAAATCTAATACTACTTATCATTTATGATAGCAAATGATAGAAATGTACCGGTGTTTGTGGCTGCATCATTTGCTGGGGTGTCGGATAACTAGCAGTCGGGGCGTACGTGTGCATGGTTCGTTGAGGCGTACCCATGAGCCCAAACCCAACGAGCGGGGAAGAGCCCAATGAACCTAACGAATGTTGCTGTTGCTGTTGTTGCTGCTGCTGTTGCTGTTGTTGTTGTTGCTGCTGCTGTTGCATTGCATTTGGCAATATTTGCTGGTCCTCTTCTGGTTGATGTAAAGGAGTCCCTATTCCCGGGATATTGTATGGACTAGGAAGCATTTGATCCATGATTGCTGTAAAAACCTCAGCTTTTCTGTGATATTCCTATAAATGTTATTTGTACCCTCTCAATTCCAACTAGTTTACATTAAATCAAATACGCAAAGTAAACGAAAACCATCAACATCAACCACCCGCTTGTCAAACTGTTGAAATAAGTAGGCTTGGGAAAAAATCGAAATATTAAAATATCGATATTTTTCCAGAAAATAATCGATATAAATCAGCGATATTTTTTCCGCGATATATCGACGTTCGATATTTATTTTCGGATATCAAATTTGTATCAAAATCGATATATTGTTTAAAGCTCTGCTGTCTTCTCATGACATCATGTATTCGACTAAACCGATCTCATAAATTTAGAAAAAAAGTAGGTGAACTGTGTGGGTTTTCAATTTATGTACTTATTTTGAATAATAAAACTGTTATCAAAACAAACAGCAAAATGTGTATTTACTTCCAAATTTCGAATATTTTGACAATGTTTACAAATAATCGCTTATTAGGCAAAAAATATCGATATATCAAAATATCGATATTTTTAGTCGATATATATCGATATTTATTTCTCATTTGCCCATCCCTAGAAATCAGTGTCAAGTCGACTGACGGAATGAGATGTCAAAGTTTCACAGATTAACTATATATGATCTAATAGTGTAGCCAGACCACACCTTCAAAATAACCAGAGACAGGACCGGTTATAAATCGGTCGTGCATCGCCAGTGCCCAACATTAGCGTAACTGACCTAAGCCGAGGTCTGTACCTCACAGGAGGTGCCATTGGATCGTAATCCCTATTTAACCAGCGGTAGAAGACCAGGACTCCTGGACAGCATCTCAGGGACTTCATTATCAGGGACCGCAACCATCCCTCCCTTTGCCGATTAAGGTAAAGGAATCCGGCAACGAGTACAGTGGCGTATTGGGTAACCAAAGGCACTGGGGCAATAAGCAAAATAGGGTCCCAAATAAACTATTTGGTTTATTTGTAGTCCGAATGTGGGAGAAATTTTCACAAGTTAAATTTATAGTTTGCAAGAGTCCGAGGGGTTCCCAGAGTTAGAGAGCAACGGGGCACTGCTTCGTCTAGCCCTTCGGTAGCTCTGAACGAGGATCAAAGGCTTCGAGGCTTGAGCTTCGGGTTCGCCACAAAAAAAAAGACTAAGTATTCGTTTAGCATGCCGTATATGGCGCACACTTAGTAATTTCATGAACAATTTAGCTGAAACGGAAATAAAATTGTGTGTACGCCAAAAAATTCAAACGTCCATCGCCGATCTAGTTATGTAGTATCTAATCGTGAATAATTTTTATCATGTAAATCATGTAAATGTTTCTTTTTATTGTCGATTACATTTTAAACGATATTATAATATAGATTGAGTGTGCCAATGAGCAAAACGCAACAAATTTTGTGATTATATCAAATAAAATTGGGCTTAGTAATGGTAGATAAAAGACAAAAGCAAGGCTGTAAAAAAAACGTTGAAAATAACAATAATAATGTTGAGCTAAAAGACCAGCAATTAATGCCGAGAGATAGAGAAGTAAAAATCTAGCTATCTGTCAATTGGTTATGTCAAGAATCAGTCGAAATACTTGATAAAGAAAATAAATATTGGCATCAAGTGATCTAGAATGTAATAACTATCATATTTTATCGAGTTTGATAATATCTATATCACCGATACATAGTATAAATATTGCATTTAAAATGAGAAGTGACACAGAGAAAGAAGCAGGAACTTTTATCCTTCGAAATTATGGCCAGTTCTTCAAAAAACAGTACCAAGACTTTATGTCTCTATCTGGACACACCCGTAACATATTTGAAGAAAACAAAACATTCACACCCATACAAGTTATAATGGCACCGAATGAAGCAACGTCGGTCACAGCACTTGTAGCGTCGGATAATACAGTGATGACAAAAGTTTTAAGTGTATTATCATCTTTATGTGTTGAAGTAGCATCCTTGAAAACAGAGGCATTTGACAGGTATTATCAGTCTTTTAAGTATGCATGATGAATTAGAATGATAATAATTAAAAGTACATCAAATACATATGAATGATTTCTTTTTTATTTGTAAAAAAAAAAACAAAGTTTATTAGGTGTAATATGTGTTGTCCCTAGATATTCTGCATTAGGCACATACCAAATATAAGCTATAAGTAGATAAGAGATTTCTAATGGTTAAAATTTCAATTTTAATAAATAGCATCCCAATAATTTAAATGTAGGTCTTTAAGCATATTTAATGATTTAATACTGACAGCACTATCGACTCTGTAATGCCTCACATATGTCTCCTTCACTCTTGAAACCAGAAACATTAAGAAAAATCCAAAAAAATTAAAAAATAACACAGCAGCACTTAGCACAGGTATTTTAAAGGCAGATCGGTGAGATTATAGATATATGCCTTTGGTCTACCAATTTACACTTGGCCAGCATGATGAGCTATGGCCTGGAACTTTCAACCTGAGAGAGACCTGTGCGCAGCAGTGGGACAATAATGGGTTAATGAACACTACCCATACCATTGTCGAAATTAAGATATGACATTAATGTGACATAATATGAAATGACATAATATAAGAAGCATTAATGATATGACTAGAGCATCGAATTCAAAAGTTTTAAATTTTTTTAATAGTTTTTTGGCTCTGGTTTAAAGTTGCATTTTTTGACAAGTTTGCATTCCCGCATCATATAATTATTACCTTTTAATACTAAATAAATATTGTGTTCATTGATGTTTCAGGCATTTCCCTTTTTTATCAGTTTATGATGAATATTCAGACAGTGGCATTTCGTTTCAAATGGAATCCATATGTCAGCTAAGTGCATTCACCACCCGCTGTAATGATATTCTGCTAAACCTCTGTTCCCAAGTGTTTGCTATTATCAATGAAGGAGTTATAAACCTGAGTAAGTAATAATCACACAAAATGTTGTTGATACTATGTATGTCTCACCTATAATATTTTATTAGAAATTGTTGACTTCAATTTAGCCAAATATGCAATATTAGTGTGATATAATTTCTCTGTATGATACATATGTGAAAACATGTTATCAGGTCATTCTATGATTTCTTTCGTAATCTAACCATTTCATCCAATGTATTACATGGGACTCTCCCTGTCAAATTTGGGTGGTATTCGGATAGAAGAATAAGAAGAAAGAAGAATAAGATCTATCGCAACAACTCTATCTTACGCAACAAAGAGCAAAAAATCGAAAATCTAGATAAACAACTGCATGATCAACTACCCAGCCTTGAATTTTTGTATCAGCCGATGCCCAACCACGGCAACTGCAACTCTATTTATTGGGTTGATTTTCTAAAAATTGATGTCCCATTTCATCAAACCAGAAAGCCAAATACTAAATTTTATTCTGCTTAGGGGTGCTAGGCCTCCTAGGGGTTGATTTTTAAAAATAAAAATTGTGAAATATATATTCCATTATATCAAAATATAAATACTGAGTTACATTGAGCTTCATCAAAATAGGAGGACTTTCATACAAACTTTAATCCCGTATTTAACCTCTATAGAGGTGCGATATATAGAGAGAATATATAGAAAATTGTATGGTCATCGCTCTTTGATAAGCATGCAAAGTTTTAACTCAATCCGCCATTTTAATGTGGGTAAAATTCGTTTTCAATAATGCCGTTACATAGATGCGTACATACTACAATATAGAGATGCGCAATATGTATCACTAGAATGATAAGAGAGATATATATCATTTCAACTCAAGATATATATCCCTCTTTTATATCAAAAGCTCATTAATGATATTAATGACATTTTTGTTTTTGGGAGTAAATATGACTCGTACTTTAAATTGTCTGCTCTACTAGTGAAAAATGTGCAAATCAAAGAATCAAATATTTTTTTTTCTCCCGTCTATAGTAAGAATGTCGCAAATTAATGTTAGAAACAATACCACATATCTTAATTAATTTCATTCAATACATTCGATTCATTCATATTAAACCATATCACTCAGATATAAAGATATAATCTAAAATTGTATGAGCCGAAGAGTGATGCTCATGAGTGAGCTCTCTGGTGAAGATATATATCTTTTCTATCACTCACTCGCGAACTACACAACTCTACTACAATACTATACAAGCTAATAAAAGCGTGTTAAAAGATAATTGTTATTATTTAAGAGGGTAGAGATATATGTTATAGTAGTATATATGTTTTAATTACTAAATTAATAATTAATAAAAGATGTCTAAGCAAAGCAGAGGCATCTAATATTATCTTCAAATGGTTTCTTTTTCTTATGTTTATATTCGCAAAACATTCGTACAAATATTGCGAGTGCGAATACGAATATGCAAAAGTATGCGAATATTCGCGAATTTTCATTACATCTGAACAACACATGATCAAACCAATTTTAAAGGAGTTAAATCCCCATATGTAAATTTTTCGAAAAATATATGTATTACAAGTTATTTTTTATTTCCTTTATTGGAACACTATGTGGAAACCTACTTATATCAGAGAATGTGTTCAAATGTTAAGTCTACCAAACGCAACTTGGAAAGATTGATTGACTTGTACATTATTCCTCTTGCAGATGGTATTCAATGGCATTATATAATCAACAACATTGGAGAGACATTTACGATATTGGTATTGCTGGAGCATCTGATAGCAAACTCTTCTCTAATATCAAATTGGAACAAATACATAAAAAGTTTAAAGTCATGTTCTTTACCAGATAATCTGGATTTTTATGATGCTCAATTAAAAGTAATTATGTCGGCTGTCGATGCTATCACACAGAAGTTGATGAATGATGACATTATACATAATTGTCTACATACATTATTGACTGTAAGAAAAAAGGATTTATCTGGAAAGAATATTACAATGATTTCTTCAGAATTTACGAATTATTTAAAACATGCCATTTCAAACCTTGATAAAATTGTACAAGAAAGACCCAATCTTCAGAACATGTATAAATGCATTAAAATAAATGCGTTATATGTATTGAGCACTCATATTTTTGGAAGTAATGATAAAAAAATGTTCAAATCTTTGATTGAATTGAACACAAAGGTGAGCAACAAATTAGTAAGTTGAAAATTATGTAGTTTTCTTTTTTCGTAAGTTGTAATCATTTTTAATTTGCAGGCACACAGCATACCTGTAATGGGGACTGTGATTTGGTTTCCAGAACAATTTCTTCACAGACATGCACCATCTCAATGTAGTAATTACTCAAAATTATCACAAACCATGCAGAGAGCAAGACAGGCATACATGAGTAGTAAGAAAATTTCGCTGGTCAAAGATGTGTTGAATCTGCAGAGTATATGCTCCTATTGGATACTAGATGTAGAAGAAATATTTTCAACTAACAATAAACTAAGTGCTGCCGAAATGAGTCATCATGCTAAAACTATTTTAGATGGACTGGAAGTTGCCTCAAGTATAAACTGTTCTATTTTGACATTTGTTAATTTACATTTGTCTTTGGGGATTCCTTTGTCAAAAAACATGCTAATATCAATATTTGACGTGGTTGACTTACTGAAGTCTTTAAGAGATGCAGTGAATAGGAATTATGACCAAATACTTAATTCAACTACAATGATTACACAGCATTTGATATTTCAAGCAGTTTCCTCAATTTTGGAGGTGAAAAAAACATTAATGTGTGATAAGAAATATGCAAACAAAAGGCTAGATGAGCTAACTTGTATTGTTATAGCAGAACAAGCTATTAAAGGTGCAGCGACAGTGGAACGTAACATAGCTACTAATGTTGCACTCAGTTTTATTCCAGAAACTACATATTTAGAGGATAGCTACAGTAAACTTGGCATATTGCTAGAAAAAGTTCACACCCTCTCAAATTTCACAAAAAGCATGGAGCAATATTGTAACTGTTCATGGATGTTATGGCATCAAAATATTTTTCCAATTTATTTTGAACAAAACTTTAGTAATAATATTAATGCTGTTAGACTAAAATATTTCTTAATGGTTTTGGAAGACTGTGCCACTCTCTTGCACAAAACAGATTCACAGTTCAAGAAGGACAAATCTTCAGAATTTATTGACAGGATAAAAACCTTGGTAGATACAAATGTCTTGAATGATATCAGTCAAAATATAGAAACAAATTTACGTTTACATATTCACTCTCATTTACAACTTGATGTGGTAAATCCATTGGCATTTGAAATGATAAAAAAAATATTGCTTGCCATCAATGTATTTAGAATTCAAAGAATGTACATGGCAGTTGTGCCGTCAGTTGAACACTATTTATCCAAAACCTATTATAATTTAACAACTGTGGTGCTATCAGATTGGAAAACTTATGGTGAAATGCGTCAAATGGCGAAATTGAAATTTAATCTTTCTACAATCCAAGATAATTTACCCACGCAAACATTGGAACAAGGTTTGGACGTGTTAGAGATTATGCGTAATATTCACGTTTTTGTGGCCAAGTATCAATATAATTTGAATAACCAGATTTTTATTGAAAAAAGCAGTAACAATAAACATTTAAATACAATAAATATTCGTCATATAGCTAATTCTATTAGAACACATGGAACAGGAGTGATGAACACCACAGTAAATTTCACATACCAGTTTCTTAAAAACAAATTTTATACTTTTTCTCAATTCATGTACGATGAGCAAATAAAGTCGAGATTAATCAAAGATATGCGAAACTTTAAAGAAAATGCTAGTTCCTTTGGAAACATGTATTCATACAAAAATGCTGAAAAGTTTAACAAAGGCATAAAAGTGTTGGGGCTGGCTGAAGATGGACAAAGTTATTTAGATTTGTTTAGAGAATTAATAAGTCAAATTGGAAACGCGATGGGATACGTGCGAATGATACGTTCTGGTGGCCGACATTGCTGTGCCGATGCAACGGCATTTTTGCCAAATCTGGAAGGGAAAAAAATTAAACAATCCAGCGAAGAAAATAATCTTGGAAATATAGTGATTGAATCTGCAGAAAATTTCGACGACAATATCAATGGTCTCATTTCTAATTTTATTCAAGGAACAGAATACTTTAAACTTCTTGTAGACGTTTTTGCACCTGTTTTTCGAAACCCAAAAAATGTCCACCTGAAAAATTTCTTCATTATAATCCCACCATTGACATTGAATTATGTTGAACATATGATTTTATCTAAGGATAAAATGTACAAAAAGAACAAGGTTGGCGCTTCCTTTACTGATGATGGTTTTGCTATGGGCATAGCTTACATATTAAAGCTTTTGGATCAGGTTAGTATTCGAATTTGTTAACTAAATAAATGCATGGTATGTATGGTGTTTTGTAATGATTTTGTAATATGTATGGTGATTTGTGATGATAAATTTCTTGAGTATTTAATGTTTTTTAAGGATTCAAATTTCGAAGCACTTCACTGGTTTGATTCAATTTGGAACCATATAAAAAATGAAAAACAAACTATTGAAGAACAGAAAAACAAAGGATCACTCCAACTACAGCAAGCATTGGCTTTGACAGAGAAAAAAATTAAAACTCTAGAAGAAGAATATAAATTACTATACTATAGTCTGACAAGTGCTAGAATATTTTTCAGATAAATGTTTTGTTAAAACTTTGAATAAATATTAAAAGCTTGCTACCAAGCTTCCAAGAAACTTAATCGAAAAGCTATGACATGGCATATTGATCAAGTTTTCACTAACACCTATATTATAGGTGTCAGTGGAATCGAAAATTTTAAATCACTCAATTTTTGTTTGCTCTTTACTATGTATCTGTCACTTTAGTATATATTTACATGATATTAGTTTAGTTCTGACCTATATTCATGAGTCACGTGTATAAAGGATAACCTTTACAGAAGTTTGTTAGAATAATATTTATATCTTCTATAAATATATACATAATTATTACTCTTTATTCGAATCAAATTATAATTAAATAATATACCTAGGTTTAAATAATAAAAAATAAATAAATTAAGTATTATTTACTTTTATTTATCTACATTCATGGTATTAATACATTTGCAAATGTCCCATATTGTAAATGGTTCTTATAATTTATTGCAGCTTCTATAGGTAGGTAGATTATATATTTCGTATTTCATGACCCGATGAAGAGCTTATTTACTAAAAGTAGACATAGAAAGGAAAGAACCTTCACTTTATGGTAAATATAAATTATTTTTTACCAGGCATTGTAAAAAGTCCCCTTCTCTATAAAGATGGTCGCAGGTGGTCTTTTTATAATGATCTTTTTTCTCACGATAAAGGCCTCGTTAATCCATTCAGTATTTTTAAAGCTTTTATTTTACCATTTTTTATAGTTTTGGTTTTATCCACCCCGACACTCAAGTGTAGAAGTATTTTTAACCCTTTAACCGCCCGGCTTTATATCACTTGTCGTGCCCCCAGCGCCCGGCATAGTGAATCGAAAAATAAATACCTACATCAGAAGGAAGTGGGAAAGCTTAACATTTCGAAACTCGATATTTTGTTAATCGAAATCGTTATAATGATATTTACGTGTGTATTTAACTAACATCTGGTAAATACTATTTACCCTACGAAATTATAAAACATTTTAAGGGGGGTAAGCTAGCATAATGTTTTCAGGTGTGCGGAAAGCTATCTATAAGTACGATGTGTTTTCAGATGTGTGGAATGCTGTCGATAAGTATGGTGTGTTATCAGGTGTGCGGAGAGCTATCGATAAGTGTGGTGTGTTATCAGGTGTATGGAGAGCTATTGATAAGTATGGTGTGTGTTATCAGGTGTGCGGAGAGCTATCGATAAGTGTGGTGTGTTATCAGGTGTGTGGAGAGCTATTGATAAGTATGGTGTGTGTTATCAGGTATGCGGAGAGCTATCGATAAGTATGGTGTGTTATCAGGTGCGCGGAATGCTATCCACGAACCGCGTGGGGATATGGTGTCAATACCGATCTGATACGCTGTGGATTTTGGGTTCGATCCCCATCCGGAAAGATATCTGGATGAAGAATTTGACCGGTCAATGCGACGTAAGCGGAAACCAATGGTTCCACTACGATATCTAAATTTTCATTCATTGTAACACCTTGTTCTTTTTAGATGAAAATAATAAAAATGCCATAACAGTATTTTGGATTTTTATAATTTATTGGAACAGAATAGAATCTATACACAAAGGTAATCCTATATTTTTTTACATAGAGTTTTGAAAGTTTCATTGTCAGTTTTTTTCTAGTTTAATATACAAAACAGTTCTTTTTTATAAAAGTATATTATTGTGCAAGAAAGAAAATCGGAGACAAAATCGAAATGGATACAACTTTGAAAAATTGTAATATCATTTGAATTTTAGTATTTACAAACAGATGATGTTTAAAAAAATATAAAACACTATTTAAACAAACACAAAAATATGAAAATTTAGCACTATCATGAAAATATTATTTTTATATGAACACTTAATCTAGGAGAATGCCGAACGGAGCAGTGGTGCGAAGTTATCGAGATTATTTTGCATTTCATAACACAGAATTATACACTGTAGTATTTTCATATAGTTATATATAAACACTGAATTTCTAATGTCATTTAACGCTAACAATATTTATCATACCGCGTTCCGTAATGTCGTCAACACTAATACTATGGGCAACGTCCACCAATAAAAACAACACCACACACAACAGCACTTAATCGGATTCGTCGCGGGATTCCGCGGGCGACTGTTCGGGCGAGTGTCCCGACGATTGCCCGGGCGAGTGTCCCGACAAGTGTCCGGGGCTGAGTGCGGGCTTGGGGCGCGGGTAGTCGTTGAAGATGTGTATGTGCGTGACGCGACGTCAGTCGGCCTCGTGCTCGTGCAACTGAGCGAGCAGCGCCGCGCGTCGAGATTCCAGTTCTGCGTCGCTCCACACCGTTGAACTGCCACTCCTGCACGATACCAACATCATTAGTTTTTTTTATTATTTTTTTTTATTAATTAAAGTAGCAAACGAGCATGCAATCCACCTGATGGGACACCCATGGACACCTGTAAGCAACTTCATATAGAACAGGGGTCTTATCTAAAGTCGACGTCACAGACGTGTTGCTACTCTTGAGGACTGAGATGGTCGCCTCATGTAAAAGTGAACCAGCAACCACACCCTTCCAACGAAACGCAAAAACTGCTGCACGCTAGAAATATGTGTGGCGGTGGTAGCTTCCCGGTCGAACTACACTGGTTCTACCACCTCGCAGGGCGCAGTACCTAATTTTCGAATAATTATTCGAAAATTCGATCAATATTCGCATACCCCTAATCAGTACGCGTGGTACATAGACATACATATTTAGACAACACAATAGTTTAACACGGCTTTTGCTACAAATGGTAGTGTCAACGGCATGCGACAGTGGTGGTAGAACTCTTTGTGGAAGCACCACCGCCATACCTATTTCTGCCTAATAACAGCAGAGTTATGCACTGTTGCGTTCTGGTTTGAAGGGTGTGGTAAAGGACACATACTTTTCCCAGGCATTCCATCTTAGTCCTCAGGGGTAGCAACACATCTGTGGCTAACCTTACGCGAGACTTTGATCTTACCCTGGGTCGATTACAGATGTCCATGGGCGGCAGTAGCCACTTACCATCAGGTGGGCTGCAGGCTCGTTTGCTACTTCCATACTATAAAATAATGCATACCTGTCCTTCTTGTCACGTTTGTCCTTCTTCTTCTTGGGCTTGTGCGCGAGCTCGGCCAGCTCGTCGTCGGGGCTGCCGGGCGCGCTGCGCTTGCCGCGACGTGGGCGCCGGCTCTCCGCTTCCGAGTCCGATAGTCCTCCCTCCTCCGGCGTTGGCGACTTCTGTAATGTATAAGTAAGAGGCGTAATACCAAGATTCTCCTTTTAAAGCAGAAGGCTCTCTTGCTGCGAAGCTCCATCTTGAATGATACCAATACTCCTTCAGTACTTACTACGGTTACTCTCAAAACCGATTCTTAACTCATGACAAATGGCTTAGGACGTCTAATAACTTAAAGAGCCAACATTCCATTGCGTTCTAGCGGATGATTTCATCATTCGTTCACTGTTCAGGCGGTACTGCTTTGGAACGCCCTGCCCGCTGATATCAGGAAAGCACCCAGTAAGGTCGTGTTTAATAAGCTCGTCCGAGAGCATTATCTGATCACTGCTAATGTCTCCTAATCATCTGTTACTTCATTTTTTATAATATGTATTTGTTATTGTGTTTTTAAGCGTGTGTGTGTGTTATAGATTTATTTTGTGTAAAGTATGTATATTGTATGTATATATTTTATGATATTTATATATGTATTTATAACTTAGTATATTCTATATTATTATTGTTCACGTTTAAAATAAGTACCTGCCGCAAATATTCAACATAATTTTAATACATAATAAAATTTATTTAATTACCAACCACCCAGAGTTGACTGGTAGAGAATGCCATCAGGCATTGTGGCTGTATATTATAAAAGTGCAATAAATATATAAATAAATAAATAATCACGTCAACCCTTTACGGACCTAAATCGGCAATGTCTAATTTGACGATTTTAGCAATGCACAAGTAACCACGTTAACCACTTACTGACACAAGTTGGCGACGGCTAGTGGTGGCAGTAAACATTTCAGTACCAATTTTTTACCAACCTTAAGTATTTCCGTTTTTCTCTTTCTTTTCTCTATTGAAGAGTTTGAGAATTATTGAAAAATTTAAAAAATCTTTTCAGATTTTAGTTTATGAGACAAAAAAGTAGTATCGTTCCACTTTCGTATACCCAATAAAAAGATCGTGTATACTTGTTAAACCCTCTCGGACCGGATGTTGCTTCTACGCAACACGCACTTCAAGACCCCATATCACTACTTCAGTCAATAAGTTTGGAGTCCTAACTGCGAAGGTCTATATATCACTACTTCAGTCAATAAGTTTGGAATCCTAACTGCGTAGGTCTATCAAGCAAGGTAAGTTGGTGCTATAGATACTCCTAAACCAAGCCACTTTTAGTCAATCCAATATAAATACGGTGACAGCATCACGTGATAAATCGTTTTATGCCATAATTATTGCAAACAAATAAAATACGTTTTTTTATATATAATTCAAACGTATATCCTTTCAAATAGAAGTTGATATGATGTATTTACGGTATAAGTTGTTGGATAAATAAAAAATGTTGTGAATTTCCCATTAATAAAATTGAAATTTTTGCAATGAGTTCGCCAATTAGAAAGTATTCAATAAGAAATAGATCTCGGTCTGAGAGGGTTAATCACTATAATCAATTGTTAATAGACAAAACGTAAATAATAATGTTTACCGGCACAGGGGTGTGTTTGCGGTGCTTCTTCTTCGACTTTTTAGGTTTACGGCCCTCCTCGGAGGACACGGAGGCGGCGCTGGGCGCGGGCGACGGCGAGCGCGCTACCGGCGACGCCGACCGAGACTTCGACTGCAAAAACAAGTAGAAACCTCATTCAATTATCATAAAACAAAATAATCCACTGCTTTTACAATCATAAAATAAGGTTAGTTGAGGTAACATCAAAGGTGGGAAAAAAACCCTTATTACATCAAATTCTATAACATTTGCGGCTTTATATACCATGAAAATTAAGTATGTGTTAGACATAGCGATTTTTTATAAAGATTCCGCTGATTCGGCTACGATTTCAGTCAACAGATTTCACCCCAGCGCCGATATTACCCCCACTTTCTTAATTAAGTAACATTTTTGGAAATATTGAAACAGAAATCTCGAACTATTGATTACCTTCAGTTTCAGTTCATTGTTTTTCGGTATTTGTTTTTATTTCTAATTTATTTATTATAGCGTTTTATAGCAGTTTACGCAAAATAGTAACATATGCATTTTTGTAATGGTATATTAAATAGTTTTCATTTGATACCCGTATTGTTATTATAAAAAACAACATCCCTTTTGGTTCAGTTCTCATATAAAAATATGCCATGTCACTCGTGACTGTTTGGGCTGTATAGCGTGCAAAAGAAAATTACTTCCATACATATATACATATGTACGCTCGAAAAACTTTAATT
This sequence comes from Cecropterus lyciades, assembly GCA_002930495.1. Taxonomy (NCBI): domain Eukaryota; kingdom Metazoa; phylum Arthropoda; class Insecta; order Lepidoptera; family Hesperiidae; genus Cecropterus; species Cecropterus lyciades. The sequence goes on from MOOZ01000764.1 coordinate 266,033, forward strand.
TATGAAACGAGTTTAGAGTAGTTTGAAGGTGGTAGAACTATTTGTGGTTCGACTCTGGAAGCACCACCGCCATACCTATTTCTGCCTAATAACAGCAGTGTAATACACTGTTGTGTTCTGATCTGAAGGGTGTGGTAAAGGAAACATACTTTTCCGAGGCATTCCATTGTAGTCCTCAGGAGTAGCAACGCATCTGTGGCTGACTGTAGGAGTAACTTTGATTTTACCTAGGGTTGATTACAAATGTCCATGGGCGGCAGCAGCCACTTACCATCAGGTGGGCTCGTTTACTACTTACTTACTTATATTTATTTGTAGTTAAAAATGGTTATATTAAAAGTAGCATTGGCTTGTACTAAGATTGCCCAAACACATTACCAAAGAAGCCGAGTGCGAGCGCTTCTTTTTTTTCGACCTCTTCGACTTGCGTGGCTTTGGGTGATGGTAGTGCAAGCAGCTTTCTTCTTGCTCGTGTTGGAAGTCCTGAAAAGTTTTTAGATTCTTACATCACTTGATTATATTATTATAGTTGTACATATTTAAACAATAATCAATACGGATAATATAATAAAAAAAAGAAAATTCTGTCATTATACTTCGCCTATTTTTGCAAAAAATTAGAAAGTGACCTTGTACAATTCGAAAGAGACCTTGTACAATTATAAGGTAACCATGTACAATTATAAAGTGACCTGGTACAATTATAAGGTGACCTTGTACAATTATAAATTGACCTTGTACAATTAAAAAGTGACCTTGTACAATTAGAAAGTGACCTTGCATAATTGTAAAGTGACATTGTGAATCTTCGCGCGCTCGTCGTCGTCGAGCAGCAGCAGTGCGCACATATATATTTTTTCTACTAATATTTACTAACAATCACTGTACTTTAATCGCTGAAAAAAAAGAAAAAAGTGGTAACCGCATGCGAGAGTGACCTTGTCTATCCTCGTGCGCTCGTCGTCGTCGGGTAGCTCGGGCAGTAGCAGCAGCAGTATCAGGACGTGGATATAAAAATACAATTTTTTCAAACTTTTATTATCACATACTTTAATTGCTGAAAAAAGTGATCTCGTACAATCAGATAGTGCACATCGTTACCTTGTATATGCGCGCGCGCTCGTCGTCGTCGGGCAGCAGCTGCAGCGCGGCGGCGGGCAGCAGTGCGCGCGCGGCGGGCCAGCTCAGCGCGGGGTCCACGTTCGCGTCCGCCAGCGCCCACTTGAACGAGCTCTCCAGCTTCTTCTGCGCCTTCGTCTCCTCCTTCAGTTTCTCCTTGTTCTTCGCCTCCGCCTGCACACGTGGCGCAATAAGTCAAAAAAAATAAAAATCCTTTATTTAAACATGGTTGACGTAGATTTACTCGGATCGTAGTTGTCGGATCTCTCCTGGTAAGTAGTAAGTGAATACGAGCTTTATTCATATTTTCCATGTGTTCCGATAAGTTTAGATTATCTAGGTTCATTTATTTCTACAATGAAAATGCCAGATGTGAGTCATAAGTCATAACAGACAAATCTATACTAATATATAAAAATGAAATAATGTGCGTCTGTTACTCAATGACGCAAGAACGACTGGTTTGATTTGGTGATTCAGATGTAGCTTATTAAACTAGTCAGTCTATACACTTCTTTTGATTTCCATTTATTTCGCTACTTAAAGATAGCGACTATTTTAGTGACGTCACTACACCCTTAGATTTCATATTTGCATGTTAAATAAAAAGAGAATGCTAAAAATTTGCAAACTTATGATGATATATACGAGGTTAACATTTAAACTTCTATCTGAAAGGTCCCTATCTCTTTTCATTAAAGTTTCCTATCTCTTTTCGGAAATGTAAATCAATTTCTGAAAAACCTTTTAAAAATTATGAATACTTAATACAAAACTGATAAATGCTCAGCAAGCTATGTTCTTACCTATCTTAAATATATACCAAGCGAGATAATATGGATTCAGAAGGGACAGGACCGGTTAGAGTGGCGCCGTTTATATTTTTGTATGGGGAGGCCTATGTCCAGCAGTGGACCTCAAAGGGCTGATGGATGGATGGATGGATGGAGATAATAACATAATCAATAACACACCTTTTCAAGCAATGAATTATACGTGAGCTTCACATTGCCCGCATCCAGAGAAGCGGACTTGCTGTCTTCACACACGACAGTTGCAAACTCTTCGAACGTAGTATCTGGTTTAACATCAAATTCCTTCTCTTTCAAAATTTCCTTAATTACTTTCTTCTCATCATGGAATCGCGCCTTTAAGTTCTCTACGTAGAACTTAAATAAATCTAGCGGAGTGGAGCCGCTTTGACCTAAAAAATATACTGATTAAATTAGATTTACAATAAATTGTTACGAATATAAACATTTTGAAATCGTTTTCATACCTAGCATAGCAGAGAATCTCATATCAGCGGAGATGACCGGATAGAGCTCCACCCATAAGGACATCGACGTCAGCTTGCCTTCTTCGTGTAGACCATCCAGTAAAGCCTGTACGCAAATAAGTTTGTACCAAAAAAACAATAAAGCCGGCAGAAGTAACCGTCAAATTAAAGCAACTTAAGATATTTCGTATGTAGGGTATGTAAATATATTGTCTCTGGTGTTTATGTATAAGTCGTTGAGTTAGTGTTACGAGAGCCGTCGGCGAGAGTGGACGTATTGCGAAGGTATACTTAGACATTGTCGAGCCTGTGATTCTAAAAGAGAATTCTAAGGTGAAAAAAGGGAGGCATTTGTATTCCTTTTATAAAATCTTATGGCGAAATCCATAATGGAATATTGCAATATTTTATATCTTTTGCGAAATTGTTCACTTGTACATGAGGCGACCATCTCAGTCTTCGGGAGTAACAACGCACCTGTGATCGACTTTAGATAGAACCCCTGTTCTATATGAAGTTGCTTACAGATGTCCATGGGCGGCAGTAACCACTTCCGATCAAGTGGACTGCATGCTCGTTTGCTATATCAGTCTAATAAAAAAAAAAGAAATGGTCTACCGCATTTAATATACATATGTCTTACCAAAAAATTGTCTCTATTTTTCCTTTGCTGTCGTTTGTTTCTTTTTTTCACTTGTTCCCTTTCTTGCAAATATTCAGCCTCCAAATTTCTTATGTGTTGTTCAAATACTAGTAAAAATAAAGTATTAACATTACGTCTTACAGTTAAAAGAATCTAATTAAATGCCTTAAATCTTGACAAATACTTCATTATCAAAATAAACTTGGCAAAGAGTTTATATATATTTTGAAGGTTCGACTCCCAGGCACCACCGCCACACGTATTTCTGGCTAATAACAACAGTGTTATGCGCTGTTGTGTTCTGGTCTAAAGGGTGTGGTAAAGGAGACATCCTTTTCCCAGGCATCCCATCTTAGTCCTCAGAGGTAGCAACGCATCTGTGGCTAACCTTAGGTGAGACTTATATCTTACCTAGGGTTGATTACAGATGTCCATGGGTGGCAGTAGCAACTACTTACCATCAGGTGGGCTGCGTGCCTGTTTGCTACTTCCATACTATATAACTTCTGTACTTCTTCTTCGTTCTTGTTTGCTACTTCCATAATATATATATATATATATAGGCTTCATCTTGTCATATTCTCGTTTACTTAAACTCGACTTATAGACACTGAATAACATCCTCTTCTTGGCTTCTTCTTGGCTTTATCATCAGATCCCCATTACTCAATCATTCTAATTATCCAAACTCGAGGGGTTTAATAGTAGCCATTAAAGAAACCCTTCATCCACTCCCTCTAACTCCATCATCAGACTTGTTTCAGAACAGAACAGCAAGTTTCATTTCGATACGATAATTGAAAGTAAGTTAAAATTCATTCCCAAAATCTTATTTTATTTTTCTTACTAACAAGTGGACCTAATAATAGCAAGAAATACACAAACAAAATAAAACATACAAATCAAAACACAAGTATACTTACTTTCTTATTAGCGATCTTTTTTCATGGTAATGTATTAATTTGATATTAATTTTATACAATACAGGACTTTCCAGCCTTAGACTTTAGGTAATATTTAAATATATCTCCTCCTTTTATACATACCTATTAATGCATCTTCTTTGTCCATGCCCAGCAAATTAACATCATTCTTAAATGCGGAATTCTCAAGTAGCAACACCTGTGCTTCACTCCATGTACTGCTGTATGAGATTTCGCTCATGTTTTCCAAGACCTGAAGAATAATTCAGTATATTAATACAAATTTAAAATGATTGATTTAATATATTTTATTGGCGATTTTGGAAACAGATCAGTGTTTATTAGTAGCGGGGGACGAAAGCTGCGCTGATATTATTTGCAATTTATTTATAGTATTTACTTTCGCCTATTCGTCGTTAGGCCGTTTTAAATTCGCCTAAAGACAAAACAATTATAATTTCTTACGTAAGAACATATTCCCTTTTTAGTTAAAGCTTATTTTTAATTATTGTTTTATACCTTATATATAATTTATCTTATATATTTTTACTATTAAATATGTAAGTAATAAATTATTATCAAAGGAAATTATTTTACAAACTCCATAAACAGTTCTGCAATACATGTACCTGATATTGCCTATCAAAATGAAATTAACTTACTTGGGCTAACATTTTCATGTTCCTTTTCTTCAAAGCTTTCGCCTCTTCTTTTTCACGTTTAGTGATAGTAAATATACAATCTTCGTAAATATCGCGTCGATCTGATTCGGGAACACATCGCCATATCTGATCAGAATTGATGAATTTAAAAATCAGGAAACGAAGCGTAAATTGCGTTTGGTTACATATTATAAGGGTCCTATTAAGTTATTTTGATACCTGTGTTGTTCGCGGTATTTCTTTAATAATTTGTTAATGATTTTTTATTAATATAAAAAAATATGAAGCATGATTTCACTTACCTCCAGATTATTAAACATTTCTTCGCATTTATAATATTTTGTTAATGAAGTGACGCGGTCACAGGTCAACAGGAATTCTTCCAAATTTTCTCTGTTCTTTTTTGTTTTTAACCTGAAAAAGAACATTTTCAGTGTACATTTCAATATAAATTATATATTTATACATCAATTTATTAATACTCATTGAATAATTTAAGCCCTTAATGTAATTAAAATTTTAGTAACTAAAATTTAACTTATGTTTATAGTTAATGTTCTACCTCTGTTCTTCCCGTTCATCCTTCAGCTTTTGTGTCTTGTAAGCATTGAAAGCCTGTTTCTTCTCATTGAGTTTTTTAAATGTCGCATAACGCGGATCTTTGGAAATAATCTTCACACATTGTTCCCAGGTAGCATTAGATGGCACATTCTGTTTAAAAAAAACTTTGTTTTAATATCATTATAATTGACTTAGTATGAGCGTTCTAAGCCTCAAATGAGCATGTTTAAATTTCGTGCACTCAGTGTGTATGCATCAAAGATTTAAACTGTTTATATCAAATTATCAGTTAACTTGTATTGATCTTGTTGTATGTACATCTACAGGTGACAATGACCATATTTCTATATTACTTCTAAGATAGGTAAGGTACAATAAGGTAGTAGAACATACTTTAGGCCTTAAGCCTGAGGCCAACTTCAAATAGGATTTCAATCCTATATAGTGCTAATTACAGATGTCCATTAGTGGCAGTGAACACTTACATCAAACTACATGCTCGTTTGCTACTTCACCTCCATCAACTTCATAAGCATCATTTAATAATAATGCAATATGTAATATATAAAATTAAAACTTCATGCTTACCCTGTCTTTCAAAAGTTCTTTGAATGCTTCAACTGCTTCTTTTTTATCTTTATACTGCAGTTCAGGTAATGCATCAGAACTGTCTGTGCCATTGGTTTGTGGAGTTGCTGCTAACTCTTCAGACTTTACTGGAAAATTAAATTAAAAAAGTTTTTTTTATTGATTCTGGTAACAGTTATTACCTATATATATAAAAAATGGATTCATTTCCTTGTAATAAAAACATATGTGATACATTAATACATGCTGAATATCTGTCAATAAATTTACAAATTCCAACTCCTTTTAATAATATCTGAACAATAGGAGTTTTGAGGCAGTATTATGATCTGTATTTTGATGTAATTGTCGGTTTATCATAGGTCCATTACAATATTCAAAATCGTACTTACTATCGTCAGGTATTGGTATAGAATTTGTAAGTGCTGGATCGATGGAAGCCAATGTTTTGGCCATGGCTTGATCCAATGCCGAGCTTCCGGGCGTGGAGATGGCCGGCGACGCTGGCAGAGGGACTTCGCCTGGCGGCACCTCTAGACTTGC
>MOOZ01000764.1:279612-290078 GCA_002930495.1 Cecropterus lyciades
ACTGCGTGGCAGACCAGTATTGTGACCGCTCCGCCACGCGGGTCGTCAAGTCTTTATAGATATTTATTTTATATGTACATAGAAAGGAATTTACATACACAATGCTAGTTTTTCCAATTTAGCATATGTGCTTGTTATGTTCTTGCTAATCACTTTAGCCATGCTCATAAACTGTGAGTATGTAGCCAACACTGCAGCCTTTCGTTCATCTCGTACAGCCGGCCTAGCCAACATCCGTCCTTGCAGAACACGTACTGCTGACGAGAACTCCTGAGTTCTGTCTCTGGCAGCCATCACTGGTTCAAATACGAATTCTTCCAAAAAGTCAAAAGTTATATCGCGCGTCGCAGTCTCAAAACTTTGGACTTGTCTGCGCCTTTCCGGAAGACTTTCTATAGGCGTGCCTGATCCTTTTTTGTCTAATTTGTTGTAAGAATTTAAGTTCTCTTCCAATAGAGACGTCCGTTCTGAAACACCAACGTTGCGACGACGAGGTAGCATTGCATTCTAAACAAATTAACTTAGTGTAATATATTTCTCGTATCTTGCACCATTTGGTACACAAATAGAGGATTATTATATTCCTGATTCAAATTAGCAATCTATTGGCCGTCAAATATTCAAACAATATTTGGTACAATTTAAAGTGAATGTAATCATTATCTCCTGCTGATGTGCAATGACAAAACCAAAGAGTATTCTAAATGACATTGCTGACGTGCCGTACAGTTCTTTTTTTAACAAATTCTTCGATGCGGATTCATTTATTTTGGCCTGTTCCGACCTAGTATACCAAACGTTATATATAGACGATATATATATTTATTTGCTACCATTATCGTATTAAATACTAAACTTCTTAGAGTAGAAATACAATATATATATATTTAAAAATTACGAAAACTATTATTGTTGATTAGAGAAACCTTTTGGATAGGATCGCATATGTTTTTTATTGGGGGCCTTCCATTTGAAAAGAATCGATGTTATTTATACTTTTGGATACTTTATAAATAAAGATATTCTGCATAATAACTTGCCTAACACTGTGGAATGTGTACGAATACAGACACACAGTTCTTTGATAAGTATATATGTAGGTATAATTATAAATGCATATTCACGAACTTAACTAGTTATTTAACTTAACTAATTATACACATATTTGAACATGTTAGGCGACCACAGAGGAGAGTGGACTCTTCTACCACAGGTTTCCTAAACTTACCAGGGAGAGATCCCAAGTATTGTCAACTTACATCAACTATGTTTAAATAAAGGATTTTTGATTTGATTTGATTTATGTCTAAAAACCGATACCGCATTTGAACAGACGAATGTTCTTGACAAGTACAGTATACACCCAATTTATTTATTAAAATACACTTCTATTCATCTGTGTATCAAACCATGGAACGAATATTTTGTTAGTTATATTAAAAAGATAATTAAAATTGAAATTGTAAAAATATAGTATAATTAGTTTACGCTGGGATCTTAAAACACGTGGGCTTTTGAATTGCCCAGACAATAAATTAGTCCCTAGTTTGTTAAACCATAGGTAGCGTAGGTAGCGAAAAAATGTCTATGATTTTTCTGTCAATTGTCAAGTATTTTACAAAAAGAAATGACAACTGACAATTCTGGAATACATTGCTAAGAGTACAAAGTTTTGCATACTTGAACCTCTTGTGAGAATGAAGGCTGAAAATGATATCATATTTAGCTCAAACGCTAAATTTATTGGCTATATTGCTACAAAAGTTTTTGAATTTCACTTCATTTGTTGGTCAGTTAATAGTTATATTTATTAGCTCCTTAACGACCGTTGTGTTCAACGCAATTTTAAATATTTTTGCATTTTTTCGAATCGTTTACGAAGACAATGTATCAATATTTACCGAAGATGTACCTGGCATGGCGACAGAAGTATTGGATAATATCATCCATCAATTGCATTATGTGTTGGATGGAGTTATGACAATGTGCTTGGAAATAAATTACAAGTACAGTATCTTAGTTGGTGCTATTAAATGGTCAATTGATTCTGTGTTGACAATATGTGGTGAAGTGCTTTTATTATGGAAAAAATCACTTATATTTTTTGGTCAATCTCTGTGGCTAGTGTTGACGTTTGTGCCTTTGCACTTACCATACATCTTAAAGACACTTTTCAAATACATAAGCGATTGTATTATTGATAATGTAATAGATGCATATATGTCTTTGTTGAATTTTACAAATTTTCTGTCAGATGTGCCTTTGGAATCGTTCATTGGAATTTTGATGGCAATAATTATAGTAAGATTATGCATTTATTTTAGAGAATCTGTGCAATCTCAAATGGTTAACCTTTATTGGATATTGATTAGGAAGGTTTTGTACTTATATTATGCTATGTATAACTATTTCACTGACTCTGAAGAGAGAATGATAGCCCGTATTGCTAGTGGCCAGCAAGTAGCAAGAAGAAATGTAGAATTAAGTACATCAGATGTGGATGATGCGGCAAATGCTGCTGATGCACTCTGTGTTATATGCCAAGAGAGGCAGAAGTGTGTGTTAACATTACCATGCCGCCATGTCTGCCTGTGTACAGAATGCTGCGTGAGACTTTATGGCTATCAACGTACGTGTCCCATCTGCAGGACATTTATTTACCACTCTGTTACTGTTTATTTATAGTTATATGTAATTTTGTGTTATTAAAGGGCATTTTTTAAAACTAGTAGTATTATACAATGTATTTTAATTACATACTAAATTAACAAAAATTGATCATCATTTTAGTACAATCTTAAGTATTGTAGGTATAGTTATCCTTATTTACAGTATTTTATTACAAGACCTATAATTCTAATGAGTCCTATTATTTTGTTCACGGTCATAATTGTCTTTGTCTTTTTGAATTAACCAGAATGTTGAAATTATCTTGTTCCATTCTTCCTTCAATATCATTATATACTTTTTGTCTTACATTTAAGTTTAAATCTTTAAATGAGATCTGAATATCCTTAAAGGCATTTATCATAAAAACAGCAATCATTAATATTAGAAATCCACATATACAACCACAGATATCATATCCGCTCATGTGTTCCCATTCTTTGAATAGAGTACCCGATGCGGTTATGACTAATACTGTAAACATTACATAATACACTGGAGTTACAATACTTGTATTGAATATATCTAAAGATTTATTTAAATAATTAATTTGTATCATTATACATATTACTGACATCCCTAGTAGAAGCCAAAATGTAACACTAGAAAAATTATTTTCTCCCCCAGTTAAACTCTCTTTAACACCCAATGCTACACCTTTACAAAACACAACAGTGAGGCTCCCTATAGCTGAACATATTAACAAGTATACAACAATATTTGAGTTACCAAATTTTGGGACAAAAAGTAGCTTCACAACCGATGTCATGCACAAGATTGTCCCAACATAAGTAAGAAATGTGTAATCGCATAATTTTGTAGTTAACTCTGAAAAATCACTTATTTCTTCTGATTTAGGTGAATGCAAAACAAAAATGACAGAACCAATAATACACAGTAAGCATCCAATCTGAAAAGAAATATCCGCATTACAACTGAGCAAATAACAACAATATTTATTTTATTTGTTGTGATACTTACTTTACCAATGAAATTTAATTTTTCATTAAGATATCTCGATGCTAATATTGCCGCAACAAGAACACTGAGAGCACCAAGCGGAGTCACAAGGGCCGCTGGAGCAAAGGCATATGCCAAGAGGTTGGCACCTTCTCCCACTCCCACTGTTGATGCAATTATATATTTTACAACCAGATAATGATTAGCAATCTGTTAAAATCAATGTCAAATTTGTTTTTTTTTTTATAAATAATCCTTTAAAATAATAAAATAAGACAAACTATTCTCTTACACACTACAAAATATTATACTTTGATATTATGACATTCAGGTCTCAAGTTATCAGATAGGCGGTCCTGTTTTTAAAATACAAGATCACATTAAAATAGATATAAAAATAAAATGTCAATGCTGCCAGTGTCTTGGGTAGACTTCCACGGGGCAGTGATTCAGCTCATTTACTTTAGTTTTTAATTTTGATATGTATTGTAGATTTAACATAAGTTTTGTACTAAGGTATAATTGTATGTAAATGATAAATAAAAATATATAAAATTTTACTTGACAGGAATCCCAGCCACCACATCCATTGCCTTAAGTAGCCAAAACCACCAGCTGAAGCTCTAATATTCCCTGAAGTACTTATCTTCTTTAGAGCCAATTTCTTTATAACGAAGCTTGAACCAATAAAAACACTAGACGATATAGCTAAACTCAGTCCAATTGTAAATGATAGCCGATCATAATCTTGACTAGTTACAGGTGGATCTCTCATTTTTATTTAGGATAAAGACTACGATCGATTGTATAACCTTTACTTTATGAGGTACATATCATATGAGATTTTATTGAGAATTGATTTAAATCATGACACATTCTCATACTGAGTCATTTTATTATTGAAAATAGGGGTTGTGCATTTATTGATAACTTAATATATTTCCGAGTATTAAAGCTTTCTTAGTTGAATTTATTAGAAAGATATTTATATATTAATTAAACATATTAGAAACGTGCAAATACATTTTTGATTTTGAAAACATATAGTCTACACCTACAATATTAAATTAATGTCATTGTCAATTACTCAAACTCAAATCTGCTTAATATCAATAATCAGTGTTGCTAACTCCAAAATATTTGTAACCTAGGACGAATAATAAAAATAGAGTAGTACTGTAGTAGTAATTCTGTTAAAGTGTTGTGCAATTGTCAACTTAAGTTCAATACGAGTGTTTCATATAATTATGGAAGTGATCATTTGATATGGTTGTAGAAGCAAATACCTTTTTTCTAAGTCATTAAGAGCATAAGAAGTGTTATTATTTTAGCTAATTTTCCAGTTTCACTTCTTGCCAGCTTTGTTTAAATTACACACAACTGAAATGCCCTTCACACTTTTTGATTTATATACTTAAAACATCTTATTCAATACTTGGACACATTTTCTTGGAAAAAATTATGTCGTGATATATCCCTTTCCTCCTTTTAATTGAAAAATAAAATAAATAAAAATATTGATAAAATTTATCTGCCGTGCAAAACTCTGATTTAGTTCCAAAAGTATCAATGGGAACACTTTTGAGGAGGACTCAAAAAAGATCAATTGACGTTATAATAATTTGTTAATTTGTTATAATAATAATTTGACGTTATAATAATAATTTGTTATAAATTTAAAAATAAATCGTTTTAATGTTTAATTGTTGTTTATATATTATAAGGTAGATTTTATAATGGCTGTATACATATTTGTATTGGAGTGAGAACTGCCATCAAGTTGGCAGCATTGTTTCTGGCTTCTGTAACTCCCGCCAAATATTGTGTCATTCAAGTCATCAAGTTCAGCCAGTGATTCGCGAACTCAACCTGCCATAAAATTTTAAACTATTTAACTATTGATCCTTTGTTTTAATCCCTCGAATAATAACGTAGAAAGCTTTAAAGATAAACTTATAGTTTGGATCAAGATGGTTGGGAAAAGTAATAAACTCTATATTAACAAACGAGGTATGAATGATTCCAAAACATGAGTAGGTACTTTGTGAATTCATGTCAATTTGGTTTTAATTAAAATTTTATTTCCAGGAGGCAGAATAGAAGAGGTGCATATAGATAAAATCACGTCAAGAATTAAAAAACTCTGCTATGGGTTGAACATGGATTTTGTAGATCCCGTAAGTTCAATTTATTTATGCTCTTTATTACCTTGCTAGAGCGGAGGACCGACTGACCGTGCGCACGCCTCATTTACTATCTCTTAGTAATGCATGATATTAGTCTTAGTTATTTAATAACGTAGATTGCATAATGTAGAGCTCTTTATTGAGCACATAAAAATTGGGGTGGACTTCTTATTTGAATGATCGTGATTTTAAGATAAATGGACTATATATTAAGCTAAAGAATGGATTTTTAGCACAACGGGACAATTGTACTTTACTATATATCATACAAGCATCAAACAAGCATGCAGTCCACCAGACGCCTATTTTTAACCCTAAATCAGTTTAGAATCCTACCTAATGTCTGCCTTAGTTGCAGAGGGGTAGCAACCCCTGAAGAAGTTGAAAATGACTGATAAGTATGATGCCCTTATCACACCCTTCAAACTAGAATACAGCAGTTCTTAACTGTTATTATTTGGTAAAAATATTTCTGGATAACTGTCTAAATATAATGTAATTGATGGTTTTGTTATTAATAAAAGTAAAATATCATACCCATTATTAGGAATACATGTTAATACTGTGGTATGTTTGTAATTATTTATGCTACCTCCTATGTACAATAATTAACAGATATAAGGAAAACATTGGGAATTCCTGTGACAAGGACTTTATTTGTTATGGTCTCCTTGATACTCAAATGATTTGGAATCCTTATAGTATTCTGATTTGTGAAGGGTATAAAGAAGACTCAATCAAAGAAGACACAGGCCCAGGCCATAAAAGATCACATTCTTTGATTTTTTTTTTATTAGAAAAGTCACAAAACTGCAATTTTGTAGAAGTTAGAAAAAACTGCATAACTATTATTTACATCTTCATATTCTTCATGTGTTGCGTTTCAGTGATTGTTAATGCTTGTAACTAAGAACTACACTGTGAGTTCTTAGCCTAACATTAGATACTTAAACAATATTCTAGAACTAAAGTAAAGTATTTTTGTTCCAGGTAAGCATAACTTTAAAAGTTATTAGTGGCATATATTCGGGGGTATCAACAGTGGAGCTTGATAATCTTGCTGCAGAAACTGCAGCTATGATGACAACTGATCATCCTGATTATGCAGTTTTGGCTGCAAGATTGGCTATCTCCAACTTGCACAAGGAAACTAAAAAACATTTTTCAGGTATTTTATGTTATAAATTATTTTTGATTGACATACAGTAGCAGGGCCAAGAAGAAATTCATGTACCCTTCCTATTATTAATATTTAATTAAATCTTGATATTGATCTACTTCTTAGTAAGTATCTACTACAGTACTCACCAGTTAATTTCAATACTTATCGTGAACTAAATCAATTTCAACTAAATACTCTTAAAATTTTCTTAGTCTTTTCTCTCAGCTAAGTAAAACCCTTCCCAAACAGAAAGCACTGAGGATAAAAAATGCTGTCAATACTTATGAGGTGGATTTGATATTGTAACAAAATCCACATAATTTTTTAAAAATCTCTTTCTCAAACCATACACTAATGTACAAAAATCTTAGTGTAATTGGGTTTATTCTTGGTCTTTAAGGTTATGTATGCAACCATATCGTCGTTTAAGTTCTAGCACCGCATAAGTCATTTTTTGGCAGTAATAACATTTTGAAAATCATCCTCATTGGAATCGAAATACGCGACGTTTTGTCCAAACAGAATCAAGGTACGACACAAAAATATCTGTAAATTATGGAAAATTAAAAGAACTAAATGGAACTTTAGTTGCGTCTATGTAAAATTAATCGGTTTTTGTCTCTCCAAAAAAATTGCCAAAAATGTCTTATGCGGTGATAGAACTTAAGCGACGATATGTATTATACTACCCTTGAAGGGGAATGTAGTCTATGGAATTACGTAAATTAAACTTTTACTTTATTACAGATGTAATCACAGATTTATACAGCATCACAAACCCACATACAAAAAAAAGGGCACCAATGATATCAGAATATCATTACAATATTGTTATGAAGAATAAGGAGAGATTAGATTCTGCTATAGTATATGATAGGGATTTCAAATACAACTATTTCGGGTTCAAAACTCTGGAGAGATCATACTTATTGAAAATAAATAATAAGGTAATTTTTTACAACTTTTACTTGTTAATATCAGACTCCAAAAATAGATTTCGGAAAGCCATTGTTGTTTATATTCAAACTTAGATTATACATATATGCACTTGCACAGATTTATTATGTAAAATGTACACAGGTGACATCTGTTTGCAAGTTCCATTGAAATGTATATATTCAACATATTTTGAGAATTGACTAATTAAAAAAAGTTAATTGTTGGCTTAATGTTTGGGCAAAACCTTAGATAATTTGCCATATAAAATTTTGGAATATATTAATTTTAATGTATAATTAAATATAGAATTTTCCTCTCCTATTTGTTTAGGTTGCGGAACGACCTCAGCATATGCTTATGAGAGTTTCTATTGGGATTCATGGAGAAGACATAGACGCAGCAATCAATACATATAACTATTTATCAGAAAAATATTTTACTCATGCCAGCCCTACACTTTTCTCTGCTGCTACACCACGTCCCCAGCTATCATCATGTTTTTTGATTGCCATGAAAGATGACAGTATTGAAGGAATATATGATACTTTGAAGCAATGTGCATTGATCTCCAAATCTGCAGGGGGAATTGGACTTCATGTTCATTGCATTAGAGCTAAAGGGACTTATATTGCTGGGACAAATGGTGTTTCTAACGGCCTAGTTCCCATGTTAAGAGTTTACAACAACACTGCAAGATATGTGGACCAGGGTGGCAATAAACGTCCTGGAGCTTTTGCTGTCTATCTAGAGCCGTGGCATGCTGATATATTTGAATTTTTGGATCTAAAAAAGAATACAGGAAAGGAAGAAGTTCGCGCTCGGGAACTTTTTTATGCACTGTGGATTCCAGATCTGTTCATGAAAAGAGTTGAGAAAAATGAAGATTGGAGTCTTATGTGCCCACATGATAGTCCTGGCCTTGCAGACTGTTGGGGAGAGGAATTTGAGAAACTGTATGAACAATATGAACAAGACAACAGATTCGTTAAAAAAGTAAATGCACAGGCTTTGTGGAAAGCTATAATTGAGGCCCAAGTAGAAACTGGAACACCATTTATGCTATATAAAGATGCATGCAACAGAAAGAGCAATCAACAAAATTTAGGCACAATAAAATGCAGCAATCTTTGTACTGAAATTGTGGAATATACTTCCTCTGATGAAGTAGCAGTTTGCAACTTAGCATCTATTGCCTTAAATATGTTCGTCAATGACGATAAGACTTACAACTTTCAAAAACTAAAGGAAGTAACCAAAATTATCACACAAAATCTGAATAAAATTATTGATGTCAATTTTTATCCTGTTCCTGAAGCTAAAAATTCGAACATGCGACACCGACCAATTGGAATTGGTGTTCAAGGTCTAGCAGATGCTTTTGTGTTGATGCGGATACCATATGAAAGCGAGAAGGCGATTAAATTAAATCAACAAATATTTGAGACGATTTACTATGGTGCTTTAGAAGCTAGTTGTGAACTGGCTGAGAAACAAGGCACATACAGTACATATGAAGGCAGTCCTGCAAGTAAGGGTATTCTGCAGTATGATATGTGGGATAAAACTCCAACGGATTTATGGGATTGGGCCGTCCTAAAAGAAAAGATTGCAAAACATGGCTTGCGTAATTCATTGTTACTAGCACCGATGCCTACGGCATCTACAGCGCAAATTCTCGGCAACAATGAATCATTCGAGCCGTTTACGTCGAACATATATCAACGTCGTGTATTGTCTGGAGAGTTCCAAGTGGTAAATCATCACTTACTTCGTGATTTGACACAGGCTGAATTGTGGGATGACGATATGAAGAATCTCATTATACATAACAATGGCTCCATTCAGAATATTGAAGCCATTCCCAAAGAAATAAGAGAATTATACAAAACAGTTTGGGAGATTTCAGTGAAAACAACAATTCAGATGGCTGCTGATAGAGGTGCCTTTATCGATCAAAGCCAGTCATTTAACATTCATGTCGCCGAGCCGAATTACGGTAAATTAACTTCCATTCATTTCTATGCCTGGAAGATGGGACTCAAAACCGGAATGTATTATTTACGTACGAAACCAGCCGCAAACGCTATTCAATTTACTGTAGATAAATCTAAAGTGAAGGTCGCAAATGGGAAATCAGAGAAGGATGACGCGAACATGTCCATGATAGCATGTTCTTTGTTAAACAAGGACCAATGTTTAAGTTGTGGTTCATGATTGATTAAGTATAAACTTTCATTATTTTATTGCTTTAATACTTTTAATTTTTATTTTTACGTGCCTATAATTTTAAATAAATTTTCGAATAAAGATTATGATTAATCAATCGGTATTTAATTTGCTTATCAACCACATTGCTAGACGCAAACCTATATTTCGATTTAATCTACCATCTACAAGCTGTAAATACAGAAATCCGTGGGATATTAGAACTTGTAGCTAAATGTAACGTTAAGGTGGGTACTGACCAACGTTACGAGGTGTAATGTAACATTCGCATCGAGCGTGTACGCATCGAGCACGTTACGCTGTGTTCTAAAATCGGCGTAACATGC
>MOOZ01000764.1:308714-337201 GCA_002930495.1 Cecropterus lyciades
TACATACATACTTTACAAAAAAAAAAGAAACAAAATTATTTATTTTACTTTGATAAAGCTTAAAAATATGAAACAAGAAATGTAATGGAATAAAACAAACAAAAGCACATTCTTCTTTGTAACTTTTATCAGTCTTTACATGACTTCTCTTTAAATAAAACTAAAAATAATAATCATATTAAACTAAAACTATATTCTTCCTCAGTAAACTTTATAATATACGTAGTTTAAACAAACAAAATAAATTCTCTCAAAAATACTTTTTTTTTTAAATAGCAATCACTTTTATTTATTAACAATTTTTTAAGTTAATAATTAAACTTCAGTAGAGGAATATTAAATTTCAAAAATAAAAGCTTTGACGCATGTGGTGTGTAAATAAGTCCAGCGCCACTAAACATGCGCTCGGTTGGAACACTCGTTGGTGGTATAACCAAATAATGCCGAATGTTTAGAAAACGGCGCGAGCGGAACGGAATGAATGACGTTTTATTTAGATGAGTTCGTATGAACTCGGCAATACTCGGAATTAATATTCGCATTCGCGAATGTCGGTAGCAGATATTCGCATTAGCATTCGCGAATGCTAAGAAAAAGACATTCGTTACATCACTAGTACATAGTACATTAAAAAAAAAAACATTGAAAATAAAATTGCGGTAAACCACAGCACACCGATAACAGTGCCACAGCACTATTCTCTATAGTTATGACGTCACTGTCATGACTTGGCGACGCCGGCGTAACTGACCATTCTTTTTTTGCCTCTTCCATGGAGAATTCGAGATGTCTGTCTGACTTCTAAATCGCACGTAATGTATCGATTTTCAAATCGATGTATAGAAATGTCGGCGGACGTATAGGCCAAGTTAAGCTAAGCAAAACTACTAGACGATTTTAAATTAAAATTAAAATGAAACACATTTTCATGTGTAATTAAGTATTGTTATAATGAAAAAATATATATTAAATAAAAATTGTATACATATAATTATAACTTTTGGTCATAGAAAGCCTTGGTCATGGAAAATTTCTTTTTACTTATAGAAAATTCACTAATCAACAATTGTACATAATTAATCACACTATGAAATAAACTGTCTTAAAATCCTGGCTATGGAGTTAACTAAAAATAATACGTCATTAAATATGTATTACAAAACTTCGTCTTGGAGCTAAAAAAACAGTAGCTATTACAGAAATTAACAAATGTACATAATTATTCACACAAGGCTTTGAACTATTGTTGCAACGTCAGTAATAAAATAGTTCAATGGCACTGGGTTAAATATAAAAATGTTAGTAATGGAATAAAGCAATCGATCAAGTTGCACTGCACTTCTTCTCTCGATATTCGCTTGTGACGTCATCAAGCTGTCGTCTATCCGTGACCATGGCGTCCAGAGAACTGATTATTGATGACGCGTTAAGTATGCGCCAGAGTTGGGATATTGGATTTATTAAGTGAAGTTGATTTGATGATATTTTGTTTTATTCATGTAACTGATGATAGTGTTATGTTTCTTACGTTTTGTTTTATTAAACTATCAAAAATAATAAAATAAATTAACATGTTTCAGATTAATTTTGAATAGTTTAAAAATAAACTATACCTTCCTTGGTACGGCACTAGCGGTCCACAATTGATGACTTAGGCGTGTTGGACATAGTATTTGCTTGGATAAAAAACCATGTTTTATAGTTCAGTATTTCTCAGTTCCTATAGCTCGAAGGACCTTGCTTTTACTCACATATTGCAAGGATATTCTATATATCAAAATGTAGATTAAAAAACCCTTAATAGTTTTGGAACATAATTTATTTTGTATTTTTGTGAGTCGTATTTTTTGTCAACTATAGACGTTGCTTGTGCACACGGCCCACAAGTGCTGGTCAAGTATAGACAACTTTGGCGTTCAAAAGGTTAAAGATTTGAATACATGACAGCAACCACTTATTATCCAATAGTAAATATGTCTTTTGCAAATTTGATAAAAAAATGTAACATGAATATAATTTTAATGAGAGCAGAATATTTAATTAAACCTTCAATTATTTCAGGTGGAGTAGGTAGGTATATATGTGTGACAATTAATACTTTGAAAACTACTTGTGAAACTCCATTGTGTATAAATACCTGCAGATCTCATAGCTTCTCCTTCCCAATCTTCACGGCCCTTAGATATTATTTCCCAAACATGGCTTATCACTTTAGTAAACTGTGCCACTTGTTTCTGAAATAAGTATTTGATCATAATAAAGAGTAAAAAACTAATTTACACATGATTACAAATGATTGGGTTTCCGGACCTTAGTAATAGAATAAAAATCAAATACCGAATATTGATAAACATTATTTAAATCCATCATTGAAACACATAGCAAGCGATGGCAGGCTGCATTTGGCAGTGGTCTGATTTTTGCGAACACAAAATATATATATTGCCAAGAATCTGTCTCTACAAAAGGTGGGGTGACCCCGTACATGCATTACACAATGCTAGGCTGACCATAAAGGTCAATATTTCAATTATCTGGTCATAATAAAAAAACGATTATTAAATTCAGTAAGTAATATGTGACTTAGTACATATTTAAATTAATTTCCATCAATTATGATCAATAAATGATAAAATTAAATTTATTTCAGTTGTACACAATAATGTACTTGCTTTGAAAGATATAGATGCATTGAGGGGACCCTTAAAAAGCCGTATAGCATAATATGTAGGGATGTAAGCTCAAAATTAGGCAGTTCTTCGCACCAGACACTCACACGGGCCCTGACTCACCACAGCCTTGTGCAGCATGCAACCAATTTTTGCAGCAGCACTAGTACAATTTTGAACTCAATCATCTATATAATGTAATCAAGTCATTTCAGGTAATGTCTAAATGGATTGTTTGCTAATTTCCTATTAGGTAAATAACACATTAGCAGCAATGTCAGCCTTATCAGTGTTGTGAACAAACCTGAGTCCTGTGACTATGTCAGTTATTGCTGCTTGTGTAGTGTTTGAATGCTGATATGCAAGCATATATGTACCAAAGTTTTAGCATAAGCCCTAATAGTTATGTTTATTTATTTATGATAACAAATCTTACCTGAGTTGTGTCGTAACTGAGTGTGCTTGCTTTGTGAATGAATTGCTGCAGTCTTTGTTCAGCCTCTGGTTCTGGTTTAGTGCGCAACAAGTTAGGTACCAAGTCATGTGTGCAAGCTGGTACCCGACCTTCAGTCAGCCGTGCCAACTCCTCATCCCTCTCACATCCCAGTTGAAGTGGAAGGACTACTACTGACTTTAGTGATGGTGCCATTTCTGCTTGAAGTATTTTACTTAAGCCAGTTAACTGTAAAGAATACATGTCAAATGTTATGATATAAAGAGTAATGAGATGCTTTTTGGCTGCATTTGTTCAACTGGATCTGAGGCTTTATATGCGTAAATATGAGTACATGAAATAATTGTTTTTGCAAGTTTATGAAATGCTCAAACTGATATTAATTAAAATTAACACTCAGTGGTGGCATTGAATAGTGGTTTCTACCAACACTTTATAATTTAATTTTGGGGGATTCAACATACTTTATTTACTGACAGACCTATATCTTGTTTACAAAATTTGCATGATGCAGAACATAACTATTTCTGACATCATATAGGATACTTATACTTTTTTATTGTTATCATAAAAAAAAGGGGTAGATTGGACGTAGAGAGACCAGAATGGAGAAGATTGGAGGCCTTTTCACCTGGCAAACGGACACACAAAATGGACCAAACGGAATTACTATATGAATAACAGAGTAAAAGTGCCTGAATGAAGATTCTCATACTATTTGGTATTTTCTATTTGGGGTTGTTTACAAAAAGAAAAAAATTGGGCGAAAGTGACCACTAATTATCAGATAGAAGCTCCATTACTTCAGTTTCTTATAAAGAAGACAAAAAAATCAATAGAATAAAAAATAACTTACATGACCAGATAAAATAGCATAATTATCGAGAAAAGTTGGCCAGTTAATTGTTTCATATTCGTTCTCTAATTTAGAAATCAGGGCTTGTATAGCAGTTTTCAAATCATTTACTCTGTTTAATATTGCATGTAGCGTGGCTTCCAGTTGCTTTTCTTCTCGTTGCATTTTGATAACTTAATTCCAATGATGTTGATTTGAAATAAATAGCTTAACGGAAGATCGCAGTGCAATGCGATGAAATTACATTTACAATTAACAAGTTGAATCACACAAAACTAAGATTGCCAAGTAATTAAATATTGATCATTTGATATTGACACTGACAGTAGTTGACATTGATAGTACTTTTTAGCCATTACTGCTTTTCTCTGCCTTGGCTTTTTGCCTTTCAGCCTAATATTAACAGCAATTTGTCAATCAAAAATGATGCAATGGAAAAAAATATAAATTATAGAAAATATTATTTCCTTATGGGCAATCCGCAGTTCTCGACTTGATCGGCCGATTATATTATGGATTGAATGAATTGCTACCAAGGTCAACCTCATATTGGCCAAATTATGCATAAACGCATGTTGTGGGTTGAATTTTATTGTCGATAAAGCCAAGGATGCCCCAGTATCGGAACTGCTGACCGAAGTCCACTTGTAATTGCACTGATATGTTAATTTAGTACAAAATTATATTATAGATATATTTAAAATTTTATGAAAATATATATATATACATTGAAAATTATTAAAGATAGGATAAAAATCAAGAAGTCAACGCCTTAAAAAGATATTTAAAAACAAATGTCAATGTCATATTAAAAAAAAAAACATTGAATTGATATGATATCGATCAATTAATGTCTAAATGTAAAACCTACCAGTCAGTGTATTTAAATCATTTATCTTTTTAGTAGCAAACAAAATGTGTAATGTTGAACTAATTGCAGATTGCGGAGATTTATCTAGTTTAGCTAGAGCGCTTTATATATCAGAAAAGGAAGGTCCGTATAACGTACCAAAACTTTTGTTTGGATCCATATTTACCTATAATATGTTCACAATAAAAACATATGTATTCAAAACTTTATTAAATTAAATTGTAAATATTTTAGACACATCATGGCTATCGCAGTGTCCTTTGTCGTTGTCTTCGTGCGGTAACTTATTAGCAGTTGGTTACAAGAGTCGCCTTTGTTTTCTGACTACACAATGGATCAGTTCAACGGACAGCAACTCGTATTTGATATCATGGAGTGGTACATTACCTTCGGACATGACAACCGTTTTGGCTTTGCCCATATGTCCGTCCCAACAATCTTCACAGGTTGGTATCACATAAATAAGTACTGCAAATAAAAAGGAAAACTATAAAAATGAAATATACAATCGGTTCAACAAATATTTAAAATGTATTGTAACTATGTGTGTACACACTTAAAGTTTAAAAATTACCTTCATAACTTTGAAATAGATATAGCAGTTTTGCATGAATAATGCAGCACAAAATACTAATTTTAGAAGAAAGCCAGGTAAAAATTAAACAATGCTTTTTGTTTTCATTTTTTTAATGAATGAAATTAAAACAATAAGTTATATGGTGTAGTTAGAGTGCTATTTTTTTTATTCTAGCTCTTTTGTTACTTAAAACTGTTTCTTTAACTTAAAATTGTCAATTTTTGAATTGTGCTGTTATTCATTCAAAGTAGTATCTTGTCTTTCAAATATTTAACTTTACAAAACTGTGTATTAAGTCAGTCATAATAACATGTTATATTTGAATTTTCAGAATGGTCCAGACTGGTTTTGTGTTATTGTTGGATTTCAAAATGGACACATTGGATTCTACACAAACACAGGTCATTTACTATTTCACGAAAAGCTAGATGAAAGACCTGTGATTAAGATTTCTTGCCACACCGGCACATATGGAACATTACCAGATGATATACACATATTGTTTCAATCTGCTGTTTGTGTCATATCTGGAGTGAGCTTGTTTCAAACTCTCAGAAGTGCTAAGGCTCAAATGGCTAGAGGTAAATCGTTTAGAAAATAATATAATTATGTAAAGGCAATGCCTAATAATTAAAATAATAATTTCATTTTGATGAGACTCTAATAAGTAGCACGTGTGTGATTACTGGCTTATGGAGGTATGCAGAAATACGTTATAATGGCTCTAGATGAAATTAATCAGACTACAAAACTGCTTCAAAGATCTGCATCAAAGTAATTGCAGTCACATTTGTGTTCGACTGATTCCTTTAAGAGTGTTGCTGCTGATGCACTATTGCTAAGCACAAACAACCTACTTTGAATAAACAGATTTGATCCTACAAAAATCAGCCAAATATTATTAAAGACACAAACTGCCATTCCACAGCAGTAGTATCATAATAATATATATGTATATTTTATATAAATGTTGCTATATATGAGATTGGTGACAAATTTACCAATTGTGTCCGACCGAAGGTTGATTTTTGGCCAAAGCCGAAGTCAAAGCCGATTGTTCGGCTAGGTTCAAAACCATAAGGAATTCATTTCTAAATAGGCTAAAACTGATTATTTTAACAATTTTTATTTAAACCATTTTTATCTGTGATCTATGTTGATTGGATATAAGTAATTTCTAGAGGTGATTATAATATCTTTGCTACTTTACTAAAATGATAACAGTTCGAATAATGTGAATTTCATACACAATTGGCTTGAAAATCTTCATTGCGGTATCATGTAATTGTTACAATTTGTTTCAATTTAGGTGCTTGCTAGAACCTTCGTCTTTGGCTAAAACTTCGGACCATTTTGGCCTGAGCTAAAGTGTTTGCTGAAGGTGGTTTTTTTGGCCGTAGGTGTCCAAAACTGAAGCTTTGGTGGTACACTATTTACCAATCACAACTAATTTGAAAGACTTATGCCATTTATTGTTACTTATTTTACTTTTTACATTAAGTGTGAAACTTTTACCTCAATAGAAGCTTCAATAGAATTTTAATACTAATTAATGATTGATTATTTAACACAATAATTTTAGTACATGCCGGTATCCAGGATGATTACATGGTGGACAGTCGGAGTATTAACATAAGAAAGTGGACTTTTACTGATCAGGAGTGTATAAACGATGGTGCTGTGGTGGGTTTGGAACTAAAAAACACCTATGATCATTTCCTAGCAGCTTCAACTTATGGCGGATATGAAACCTGGTAAGGATTGAAAGATTATTTTGTTTGAGAAACATTGGTGAAAATATTTGTTATTTTTTTAATCCATTTGTCTGTATAGTTATATCTTTTTGTATCTGTGAAGGTGACAAAATGTTCAATTTTTGTTATGAAGTTGCTGAGTTTATGTTTTAGGGTTGTTAATGCATCATTGCTTAAATTAATACAATATAGGGTAGGCAGTAAAAGCTCCTTATTCGCGGAAGTTAGGCTTCGCCCATATGCCACGACTACAAAACCGCGAATGGCCTGCAATACAACCGTGAATAAATAAATTTTTAACCACGAATACAAGAAAATGTTCACAATTTTTTTACCCTCGAATACTGAAAACGCGATAGCGGAAACCGTGAATAAGCAGCTATGATTATACTTGTATATAAAGCAGATCTCAACTTTCCTGTATACTTAGAAATTATAATAATTTCGTTTTCAGGTATAGATCTGTACCTCCAGTACATACGTTAATTCTCACAGCTGGGGTTATGCCATACTTAGGTTTTCATTACGCATTAGAAGGTGGAACAACTCCTCCACTCCAAGATGTTGCAAGAGCAGTTGCA
The DNA here is from genome assembly GCA_002930495.1 of Cecropterus lyciades. Lineage (NCBI taxonomy): Eukaryota > Metazoa > Arthropoda > Insecta > Lepidoptera > Hesperiidae > Cecropterus > Cecropterus lyciades. The sequence continues at coordinate 316,477 of MOOZ01000764.1, forward strand.
AATAAAATAAAGTCTGCACTACCGTAAGTTATACTTGTTGTTTTATAACAATTTGGTGCTATCCCGAATTGGGATCATGGAGAATTTATAGTTGTAGTTTTAACACTGTCATAATGGTGTATACATCTAGCATACACCTAGCAAGAGTACTTTGTTATTTAAAAAAGTATTCGCTTAAAGGGATACCCATTAAAGCATTTAAGTGAAGTAATGAAGTGTTCTTTAATTACTTGGATTTTTTGTGAATGTTCAAGTTTATTAATTTTACTGAATTACAAAATGTTTCACATATGTATATGTATACAAGCCGACCAAGCCAAATAGGCGAATGTCAAAGGTGACGTCACGCTCGGTGAGTACTGATGACAAAAAAAATAGCAATAATGTAATTTTTTTTTGTAAAATGTTGCTTCATTTCAGTGAAATGTAAATTTTAATATTTTTCTGCAATCATAATGTATACTTAACGCAATGCAACTTACAATTTATGCAACGCAATTTTTTACTAACTTGGTTATCTTTGTAAAAAAAAAATAATGTGTACAAAATGTTTTTACTGCGGCAATAGGTATATGCCATTGCATTGCAAATTTTGAAATTAGCTATAAGGTACCACTCCCAGTAGACTTTTAAACGATATAACTGAAACAAATAAGAAGAAAAGAGTACAAAAATCAATATTTTTTTTATTAACATTAAATATGTAAACATTCTTACCAGTAAAACAGATGCGCAATACGTAACAATATTAATTCATTGAAAATCTTCGCCAATATCTATTTCTTCGATAGTTTAGCTGCGTACGGTACTAGGACATGAGCGGGGCATGAGGCAGGACCGGGGAGGGAGACCGCATTCCGCCCGTTTCGTCTAGTTCGCTTGGTCGAGTAATACACTATTTTCACTTTTAACTGTATATAACACTATTTCAGAGGTTGGCTTGGTGGTGGCGGATCTATTGACAACACATCAACGAATACTGAGCCACTCATTCGATCCGAGATGCTATCAATGACTAATGGAATATATGATACTCAGAGGCTTGGCATCAAGGTATCGATATCACCAGATCGTCGGCTTGCCGCCTTTGTTGATAACTTAGGACGAGTTGCAGTACTTGATGTTACCAAAGGTTATGTAATACGACTCTTCAAAGGATGCAGAGACGCTCAGTGTGCATTTGTTCAAGTATGTACTTATGATAAAGCTCTACTCTAAGTCTGTATTAAGTGATAATTTTAAGCATGTAAATCTAAAATGATTTGGGCAGCTGATTATTTTATTTAAATATTTTTATGACACATCAATAATACCATGATCATTTTTTTGCGAAGCAATCAAATACTTCCTATCTTATAATTAATAATCTTCGCTTAAAAAACGTGAAGTAAATCAGATGAAGTAATAAATATATTTTCTATTTACATAAATACAAAGGTCTTAATTAACGAAGTTATCATATTCCGTCCATCCATCAGGTCCACTCCTAGATCTCCTGGGTGTTTTTTACAAATAATCATAGCTCAGCATCATAACTCACATGCCAGGCAGCATGTGAGTTAGGGAACGTATCAAAACCATGTGACCTATCTTTGACAAGTTTTGACCTTCCTCCCTTCCCTTGTCGATTATACGTAACATGTAAGGACCTCCTCACCGGGGGGGTGAGGAGGTCTATTCACGGTCTAGTTTTCACGTAGTAGTTCATATATACGGTTATAACCATTTTTTTGCTACAAAAACGCGATATTGACTACGCGAAGAAAATCTTAACCTCCACCCCTTCTCCCTCTAATCAAGTGCGGTATTTTGAAGACCCCCTTCCCCCCTTAAATGGTCATGTGGTTTGGTTATATTTCCTTGGTGACTGCAATTAGTTTTGATGTTACATAAAAAGATGCAACTAAATATCTGCTGTATTTTGTCCCTCGGTAGTCTCCTACCATATTCACGGGAATAGAGTGAGTGGTGCTATTTTAAACCGACACCATAATCATATTAGTCAAGAATTTTTTTTTTATATTTTTCCACAGATATTCGATGCTGATAGTAAAAAACCACAACTGTCAGTTGTGAAAGAAATAAGAAGAGCTGTTTTCTTAATAATTTATAATCCCAAAAAAGGTCTAATAGACATAAGATTGATGCATAGAGGTAACCGTGTGGCTGTGTTTACGGCAGCAAAGAACGGCATACTCTTGTACAACACGTGTGGTTTGACTGGAGCAGAGAAAAATTATACACATAAAACTTTGAACTTGCCAGAATTTCAGTGTGTCTTAGTAGACCCAGATGGGAAATTAAAAAAGTTTAACATTCCATTTTACTACTCTTTAGAGGGAGAGCATTTAGAGAGGTCTAAGGACCTACATGTTTTGCGCGCTATACGTGATCTCATCAAAAGAACATCTGATATCTCTGAAGAATTTAAAGAGGAAATAATGAAAAATATTTCAAAACTGCAAACTTTAGAAATAAAGAAACACTGTTTAGATTTGTTAATACGTAACAATGAAACGTCAGTTGAAATTGCGATTTCTTGCCTTGAAATGTTTTGGGATGACCTCAATTCAAAGGATAATTTAAACGTCAAGGAACGTAAAATGAAACAGTATTTCGCCAATTTAGCTCTTATAACCTTATTTTACAGACGTATTAACAACTTAAAAACCGATGTCATGGATGAATTTATTTCAAAAATTTGTGATGGACTGAATTTAAAGGAAGCATTTGAAATACAAGATAAAGAAATGACCGATACAACAGAATTCCATCTCTTAGAGGATGATAACTGTATTTTAGAAAGGTTGATAATTTTAGCAGAAGACAAAGATTTTAAGGAACATCATCAGCATTCGAGAGTTTCGTTTGCTGATCCGAATACAAGCAGTTACAAAGATTTCTTATCTTGTTTTCAGTTAGATGAAGATGGCAGATACATTAGCCTTAAACCTACTATTCCCTCGGAAAAGCTGAATACGGTAGCAACTAACATATTCAAGTCTTTGTTTAAGTTAGAAGATCTTAAATTTATTCCTGTTATTGTTAAAATAAGTAACATTAATCCAAAAGAGATAGTCAAGCTTGTTATTTCACATGTTATAGATATGCCACTAGAGCAAATTAACATTGAATTGATTGAAAAACTAATAGCAGTGTTGTTCTATTTGTGTGATGCTTCTGAAGACGCAACCAATATAACTTATAATGAGATGTCGCCATGGTGGCAAGAAATTCGAGACATGTTAGTGGACATGCATTGTCCTTTACGAAGCATGGTAGTTGCCATGGCTTGTAAGGCCGTAGCTAAAAAATTTGAATGTATAGCAGCTGACAGAGAAGATGCTTGGGAATCAGTCACCAAAGAGAATGCTAAATGGGGCATTTTGATCGGCAAACTTGAAGATATCTCTATACTCAGTATCATTTTAATGTCAAGGACTACTTACAAAGGAACCTCGTTACCGAAATTACTTATTGAGGATGTTAATATAAATTTGAAATTTATCTATACTCGAGGTAAAGGATCAGTTACCGAACTAATCGCTAAATGGCTAGCCGCCATGGGAGTTCCACCAGAGGCTATTATTGCAAATGAATTGATGGAGATTTATCCTGATAATGTAGAACTGAACTCTTCTGAAAACGATGGCAGTCCGGAATATCTTTTCGTCCAAAACAATTGTGCATTAGTAAATGAAAATCCAAAAATATTCAAATGGCTATCACTGTTACGCCGGCAATTTCCGCTAAGTACATCGGCAAGTTACATAATTGCCAACATGTGTTGGGAATATGCTATGAGTTGGCAAAATTGTATGACGAAGACCGAGGAGTTTATGGCTGTTATACATTGCTTATCTGCAATATCGAATTTGCATATACGTAGGGGTTTGTTCGCTATAATATGGTCCACATATATCAAACATGTCTTTGAGGCTAGCTGCCGGTTAGTGAACAAGGTCGGTAAACTGCCAAAAGACCATTTATGCTCCCAAGAACTAGGGTTTAATAGCGAGATTCTAGTGAAATTTCTCGAAGGAACAACGAAATATCTGAGTGTATTTTTCGAATGTTCAAATACTACGTTTCCGGACGAAGAAAAACAAACAATACAATTTGAGAAAATTTGGGACGAGAGTTTGCCGTCATTGGTCGAAGTAGCGCAAGACACAAAGAATGTTAACACTGACATATTGAATCTAAATTATCAAATTTCGTGTACAATCTATTATCAATGTTACTTTAATTTAAAATGTTCGAAACCGTTGGACAATCTCTACGACATTGATTATCAGTATGCGCTAGAGGCCCTCGGCGGAAACGTAGTGCCCCGACCTATAGACACGAAAGTTTCTGAAAAAATTATACAGCCTCGGAAGAAATATTTAACTAAGCTGATACGAACTGCTATAGAAACGATTGCTACCCTAGACAGTAGTACTAATGATACACTATATAACAATGACGAGTGCTTACGTTGGATTGATAATATATGTAATTTAGCAGAACTATGGAACATAGACAGTGAATTTATTCGCCACCAGCACGTATGTAGCTATATTTTATATTAATAGGCATGCTTAGAATTGCTAGTTCTATATATATATATATATATTCATTTTTTTTAACAAAACTTCTATTGTTAGTAGTTGGTAGTTTAAGTCAGATGTAGTTTAAAATTTGATTGTTAATTTTTAAGAACAAAGGTCATGACGAAAGTAAAAAGTCTGAAAAAGTATTAAATACCGCACTAGTACGTAATAAAATATTTACTTATTTCCATCTAGCTCTTTATCTTTTTATAAACATGACAAATATTAATTTTTACCTCAATAATCCGGATCATTTATATATAAAATGAATACGATTTCACAGCAACAATTGAATATTCTGACTCAGCTAGTAAGCCCATTACTATAAAGTTCTATTTGCAGGTAATTGGTCTGTATCATATGGGATATGACAGACTGGCTGAGAATGAATTGTGTTTGGTAAACGAGCCTGATTTACTGTTGCCACCCTTATTGGCGATAACAATACAGCGATTAAAGCGAAGCCTGGAGTCCTCAAAAAATCAACCAGAGTGGATAGTCTCCATCGCACCTCAGTTGTATAAACGTCTTCAAAACACGGTATATATATTTTTAATTCAAAGTTATTGTAGTGCTGTTTAGACCTTATATATTGATTATTATTTAGTTATAGGCATAACGCCGAAATTATTGCGTTTATTATTATATATTCCGTTCCGTATCCCCATATTTCACAAAACAATCTCTCACATTTTTTCAAAATATATAAGTAAATGAGGGATGACAAAAATTTCAAAAAAGAAATAAGCGTATATTAACAATAATTTTTAGTCATTGTCTGACTATAGATGTACCAATAGCCAATAGCTATACAAGGCATGTATATTATAATAACATAGGTTTGGATAAAATATGAATGATTGATAAATGATGAAATGATTTTCAAATAGTTTTAATTTATTTTGATACCTTAAAATACTTAATTACAGGCACTAGACGGCTCAATACCTGCAAATCCCTCCTTGTCAACGACTGTTACCGTGCTACAAAAAGTGGTAACACAATGCCATCGGAGATCTACAGATAACCCTTCAAATGAGCAAAATATAAAGTTAACTGAACTGATAATAGAAAATTGTGAAAACTTGATTAGGCGGAACTTATAGAATAAAATATGTATCAATAAATTTTCAATCTAACCCTTAAATTGTGCTCTAAACAATCAGAAAATAAATATCGCGGTTGTCTTCTGTGCAGGTCCAACCGTAAATATGTACTTACTTAATAGATTAGTAATCGTCATTGATATTTCAAATTTATGGTTATTCGAATTTAAAAGATTTTTTAGGGTAAAATTGGTCATTCATTAAATTTAAATTTTTCTAGAGATTGAGTCAACTTGGAAAAGCTAATTTATAAGTTGTTTCGAGTCTTTTAACTGATATCGTTAAGCAGATATGTAGTTACAATTTATTTAGTTGCATTGAATTTGTAAATAATCTATTTTGCTCTAATTAAGAATGAATAACTAATATATATATTTTAAAGTTTTATAAACGGTTCTATGTGTTATGAATGTAAAAAAATATATGTTTAGTGATACATATTTAATACGCCGGTCACTAGGCCTCAGGATTGGAATTGGGGTACCAATGGGGGTTCAAGTACTTTTAACTCTCTCATTGATGTAAAAGTTAAATTGACAAAGTAAATATGTTGATTTAGTTGGTAAGTTTAATGTAACCATAGGTTTCTTACTGCTAATGCTTTCTTGAAATTAGTATCCATGTGGAGTACAAGGCGTTGGGCATCAAATGTTAAATAGGACTATTTCGATTTGAAGTGTGGGTGCTTATCCACAATACTACTTGCCAAGTGAGCCATGAGGGCCTGATAAATTTATATGTCGTTTAAGAGGGGTTTAAGTATCCGCAAGTGTAGACGGTAATGTTAATAGTCAAAATTCTGTCAACAAAGAGCCTGTACTGTACTCTAGTTTGATTGAAGTTGTTCCTATGGGTTAGTTGCTGACAACTTTGAAGGTAAATGTATTTTAAGATTTTCTGTAGTTACCTATATTCAAATGTTTTATTAAATCTTAATTTGAAAATATTTATGACTTTTATTTCTGTATGGCATGAAAGTCGAAAATGGATGGCTGGCAATGCAATCATAATACCACGGTTATGTTATTATCATGATCAGATTAGACTACATAGATAGAGCAGGGTTCATCAGGCTTCCTACCATCCTCCGGATAAAACGAGAGAGAAGATTGCGTTATCATCTCTATCCCTCTCTTTCGCGCAAGTGCCATTAGCGAGAAACCTGAGCATAAAAGAAAGATTCGACGGTTTGGTGTTGTAATTGAATTTCTGAGGTTAATAATGTCTTTACAAATGACAAAAACGTCTGTAATTTGAAAAAAAAAAACAGCCTATCCCTGGCGCAATTTCTTTAATGCGCATGCGTTAGTAGTGATCGTCAAATATACCCTATTTGGCGATCACTACTAACGCAATCATATTTATTTTCTAACCGTCGGACGTTTCCGCTGAAAGGCAGCCGTATGTCTCCCCTACTCTATGTATAATACCTCTACGTACTCGCACGTCAAATGTACCACTGTACCGTGAGTGTCTATTCACCTCACCAGACTCCCCTCATTTGAAGTGGGATATTTGTACTGGTCCAGTACAAAAAAAATGCTACTCTTACAAACTCATTCATGTCTTCCTCAATACTAATTTAAACACGTTAATCTCGCCATAGACTTGAAATTTATCATCTTGAAATTAAGCACACCTTTTCTACATTAGCTTTAACCATGCCATTTCTTATACGCATCCGTGCGCGTAGTATTTGTAAAAAGGGAAGTTTTTACTTATGGTACTATAATAATTAACATAGTATTTCATCCATCCATGTTAATAATATTTCAATATTTTCATAAATGTAAAGGTTTCTTAAATAATGATTACTTTCACAATAATACAATAATAAAAAAGGTAACAAAACTAGATTGGAAGAAAGGAATCCGTCATTGTAATACAAAATATTTAAAAAGTTGAAATGTCAAAATTCAATAATCAATTGTTTACTGATTTCCCCTCAGCAGCCCTAATAAAAGATTGTGATTATGCCAAATGAGAAGAAAAATGATAAAAATTAAGAGCTTGTTCTGTTCTTATAGTGTTATAAATGATTGTGGTTTTGAGTAATGTTTATAAATGTTGTTTAACAATGCATTAATTCACACGGCTAGTTGAAATTCGTATGTGACTGAGTAGTCAGTAATTTCAAGTAAACTACACTGTTTTACGTCGCCATGGGCTGCTTCCCGAGTAAAAAAAAAGAGATCTTTGATCTCCATCCCAACATATTTCGCGTTGTCAACATTGATGAGAGCGGCGCAGAACTATGCTCCGGACAGCTGGAAATTACCGACACTGATATCATACTATATCGGGAGGGAAGAGACACAACTGTGTGGCCTCTACATTCCTTACGAAGATATGGATTTGATTCAGAAATCTTTAGTTTTGAATCAGGTAACTACTATATAATCATAAGCATAAAACATAAAAGCTTTCTACACTCATAGCTCAACACCATAAATTTTCTCCTGTGTCGTGGATGCCATAGAAACACACAAAGACACAAACACCCAGACCCAGAACAGAAATCTAAACTCATTCAGATTTCTGTCTGGCCGGGCATCGAACCCTGGACTAGTGGTTCGGACCTCCACCTAAAGCACGACCAGGAAAGAAAATATCTTCAAGTGGTTTTTTTATCAACATATATGCTATATCTATGCTCATGCTTCCATAGCTTGATAGACATCGGATATTAAGTTTCAGTTCAGTAAAACATTAAAGTGAAATTTTCATTATTATTACCTCTAGTCCAGCTGATTGTGATTCAGGTTTGATTCAATACACAGTCTTTTATCAACTGAAATAGCAAACGTGCATGAAGTCACTGCTACCCATGGATAGTAAGCAACTTCATATAGAACAACAGTTCTATCTGAAGTTGAACATAGATGCGTTGCTACTCCTGAGCCCAATTGGGTCGCCTCATATTTAAGTGAGCCAGCAACCACACCCACTTCAGGCGAGTAGTGCTTCATGCCACCTAAGTGTGGTGGTGGTACCCTTGTAGAACTACGCTGATTCCACTACCTTGGAAAATAAATTTAATTTTCATTTATTACAGTAAAAGTAAAGTACTTGTATATTATAGTGATCTTTATAATGCAGTAATACCCTGAACTTACATAATAGGTGGGACTGATTGGTAGCCACGGAAGTCAAATTCGTGTTACTCAGGGTATAATATAAATTATTTTTAATTGGTGACAGAAGCTAAAGAAATAGCAATTTAGACAAAACATGTTGAATAAAATCTTATATCATAAAAAAATTCCCCATAACACTGTAATATTTTTTTTATTCCACGGTTTGTAGCAGCAATGTGTGCTCCTTGTTGGAGTTTTTGTTTTGTAAAATTTTTTATTATACAATTGCATAACTCCGGGTTCGCAAGTCGGGGTATTACTGTACTGTGATGATAAGTATGCTTATTTCGAACAACATAGATTTACCTAACATTGCAAAAATTTGTAATATTGTACATAGATCCATTTTTTTAGCGAAAAGCAATTTTTGCATTTTGATGGAAGAGTGTGTATGCCAGCTGATTTAAATATCGCACAGTGTGAATGAATCGGGAACTACTGGGATTGAACTCAAAATTTTGGCATTTTGTGTTAAATACTTCAAACTACTTCTAATAATTATAGTTAATTGTGTGGGGAATTAACGAGTAAGACCTTTGTGTAAGCAAAGGACAAACAAATGGCATTTCCCTTTAGTAACTTTTCCTATTGCTATAAAATGCCAATTCTGCATTAGGTCCATTTTGTTCTCACCATGTAATATGAGGTGAACATCTCAAACTTCAGGAGTGTCGAAGCATTTATGACTTGCTTATTTCTAGCATGAAGCAATACATCTCAAACTTCAGGAGTGTCGAATCATTTGTGACTTGCTTATTTCTAGCATGAAGCAATTTTTGCGTTTTGCTGGAAGGGTGTAGTTGCTGGCTCACTTATATATGAGACGACCATCGCATGCATTCGCAATCGACTTCAGATATAACCCTTGTTATGTCAGTCTATGTATAAGTAGGTTACAGATGCAAGGGTGGCAATATCCACTTATCATTAGGTGGACTGTTTTCTTGTATGCTACTTCAATCTGATAAAAAAAAAGCTTCAGACATAACCCTTGAAGGTGGTAGAGCTCTTTGTTGTTCGACTCCGGAAGCACCACCGCCATACCTATATCTGCCTAGTAACAGCAGTGTTGTGCACTGAAGTAAGGGAGACATACATTTCGGAGGCATTCCATCTTAGTCCTCAGGGGTAGCAACGCATCTGTGACCAATCTTAGGTGAGACTTTGATCTTACCAAGAGTTGTTTACAGATGTCCATGGGTGGCAGTAACCACTTACCATCAGGTGGGCTGCATGCTTGTTTGCTACTTCCGTGCTATAAAAAAGAAAAAAATATAAAGAAAGAAAAACCCTGATCTATATGGAGTTGGCTACAAATGTTAATGAGCAGTGGTAATGGTAACCACTTACCAGCAGGGAGACTGCATGTTTGGTTGATACATCAATCTTGTAAAGTAAAATGATCATATATATTTTTGTTTTCATAATAACTTAAATTAATTTATATAACCACAGATGATTTAAATTATTATCAGGTATTTTAATTTGTGAAATTTATAATTGGTTTTATTTGACAGAACTTCTTATGTTAGCTTTTTTTAAAACTATAGTAATGATTTTAAATATTATTGGCATAAAACAATTAGTTTGTATAATAGTATTTTGTTTTTCTAGTTTTTTTCATTGATATCCAGACAATTAAGGATGTTTTATTTGAGGATATTTTGAGGTTTGAATTTATCTAGAACAAGTATTCCCAAACTATTTTAGGCAAGATACCCCGCCTAAAATTTTCCAAAATCAATTTTAAACCTCACACCTCCACAGCTAAATTACTTTAAAAATTCTATCTCTTCTTTTCCTATTAATACTATATTTGGTATCAATATGAAAATTTAAAACTTGGCAGTTGTCTGGTTGTTGGTTCCCAAAGGGGTTGATATCACCCATTTTGTGAATCCTTGATCTATAATGTCTATGTAGCTGCAAATTCTTGTCCTCTGTCAGTTGATCTACAGCTTAAAATAGGTCATATATAATTGATATTAGAGGTGTTTTTAAACAGAAGTTATCAGAGTCATCATCAGAACTTGTTATAGAACCAATTATATAATTTGAATACAAAATCGCGGCTTTGCCGAAAATTTTCTATTGTCTAAGAATACTGCCAAGTGTATGTACTTTTATAATTAAGAGATAGATAGTGACTGATAATTATGTTTTTTTCTTTTAGGGCGAAGATGTGACACAGGAGAAGGGATTTACGCCTTTAGATGCCGTAGAGCACCAGCATTGTTTCAAACATTACAAAGCAAAATTCAATCAAGGAATAATGCTCATGATGCTGTTCCTTATCCAGTATCAGGATTATCACCTTTGCCCCAAGGTAGGCAAACCTTGCAAGCAAATGTTGTCCATAGGTCTTCTGTGGACAATGGCCAGCCAGATAATATAGGTCCAACTCTAAACAACAATCATTCTTCAAATATGTCCCATGCAGGAGTCATCCGAAATGTCACTCTAACTCCAAGGTCCCCATCTAGTACTGATATTTTAGAAGTTATGCCTTTGTATCCTCAATCCCGTACAAATAGTAACCATGTAACAAATATATATCAGTTGCGAGATTTTAAGAGAGAACATAACAATAATCAATCTGAAACAATAACTGAGGTACGACACGAATACACCAATGACTTTAATAGAGATTTAGCAATACTGCGAAACACCTTAAAGAGAGAAACTGCCATAAATACAATGCGTGATATCGAAGATGAAACTCGCTTCCTCGAAAGCCGTTTTATTAACGAAAGTAATGCAGATAAAGTGGAAAGTAATCCTATATCACCCACACTCAGCAGTTCTAGTGAGCATTATGCTCAACTTTGTATAGAGCAACAAGACAGTGTAAGGCTTTACGTAAATATTGTGTCAAATGATACAACTGTGCAAGAAACAAATAAAAATGAAGTTGTCCCCACTACACCCCTTACTCCAAAACCAGTTGATTATTGTAATTTAGGATCTAATTCTAATCCAAAGGTCTTAGATTCCAATGCCTATGCGAACCTTTTGATGAGTGATAAAGTAGATAGTGGAAAAAGTATATTATTGAATTCTTCTGAGCATAATCCCAAATTTTCAGAATCTGATACACTTACGTCAATGTCACCAGTTGAGGAATTAGAAGTCAATTATGCCGTTTTAGATATTGAAACCCAAAAATGTATTAAGGAGTCTTCGTCCCCAGAAAACCTTTCATATAACAGTTCAAAAAATGAAAGTACTATATCACATACTTCTCAGTCACGGGGAAGACTTATTTCACAAAACAGCACAGAGAAGACTCCGACAACTAGTGTTCCCGCTACTGCACCATCAGCTAGCATTGGATACACTACAATTGATTTTGATAAAACGGTAGCATTGACATCAGTGGCAGCAAGCACAGATGCCAATATGGATGCTTGTCGCAAAGCAAGGCATAGTTCTTCCAGCATACTTTGTTCCAGTCCAAGTAGTATTGATAAGGGTAGAATCAATTGAATGTGATAATGGTAACGTAACGTATACGTGTAACGTGTGACGTAATTAAGTATGTATGTTAAGCACAAAGTAAACGTAATAAGGGTCATTTAATATTATTATGTTTTAAAAAACGTACAAAAAGTTTATATCTGTAGAAATCCCAGAATTGTTTAGCAAGGCCGTGTTAGATTAGCAATTTTTCGGACAATACAGCACTCCTTCCGACCCTTTGTATCCTGGAACTTTAAGAATGAAAATAATACCTTCAAATAAATAAATAAAATGGTTAAATAAAATCTATGCATTCATAAATGTATGTACAGAAAACACAGGAATTATTATTATAATTAATAAGCATTACAGTCGACAAATGTCTGTGTTTCGACAACCACTTGTAGACTGTCTGATCATACTTTGGCTTGAATTGCAGGGGACGACGGATTAGACAGGCTTAGATTAAACCGAGTCTACTATACTGTCATAAATTTTGACTGGCGCTAAATTCAAATATTGTCCTGTGCAGTGACATGATATGCTGCATATGCAACTGCCTACATACGAAAGGAGTAGGTATTATATTACGCCGAGTGCACTTTGGATATTGTCTTAATATGACATTTAGTAGTCAAATTTCATGTACGGTTATTAACTATGCTTTTTAAATATAAACTTACTATAGAATCTCACAGACGGTACAAGATTCGTTTATATCTACAGACATAGAACGTGTAAGACGAGCCGTGGCAGATAAAATAATGTTTTTCTATATAATACGTATTACTGTATTTATACCTATCGTAACAGGGACGCGCAGATACCGATAGGCTGTACTGTAACGTACCGAAATTAATATTGTGACCACCAGAACACGCAGGAGCTTATCTGGCGTGTCTGGTCTTATCTATTTCTCGTGGTCTGGGTAAGGGAGATAAGTATGCCGTAACTTAATCCCCAAGGGTAGTAAAGCCTTTGAGGCCAATCTCAAGTAGGACTGATCTCATCTGGCACATTGTGTACAGATATCCATAGGTGCTAATGGCCACTTTGTTTAAAAATGATACGTTGTGTATAAATATATTATTTTACTAAAGCGGTACGTGTCTGACACGTTTAATGTCTGTAGATATGAACGCACTTTTAGACGTTCACGTGTTTAGTTGCGTCGTTCGAAAAATATTTGATGCCGTGCTGGAAGACAATCTTCTAAAAGGTGTTTGCAAATTCATATTGTCTGAACATTATTATAAGAACTGAGCAGCTTGCTTACAAGTCCACAATTGAATAATAAAGGACGCAGGCACTCAGTACGCGCAATTAACACGTGCGGCAAATGTAGATTACATTCGATATAAATTCTGATCCAAAATGCGCTCGGCTCAAAGATATAATTGTAATATGTATTCAATTAATTATTTATTGTTGTGTCAGTGTTCTACTTATCCCACCAATTCTGTGTTGATTTTTCAGTTTCATGCACACCTGTGTATAACAGTTAAAGGTTGAAAAGTTTTAAAGTTAATATTAAACGTAACATTTCAAATGAAGAGGCTGGCTGGCGCACTTGTCGCTTTTCAATAAATTTTTGTTCCTTTTTTTATTTATCTTTTATATATTTATATTTATTTTAACTTGTGTTAGTGTATTCTCAGTTAGTTACAGAAAATTGCTTTTATAATAAGTACACTGTCTATTACTTACTACCTTTTATTAGCAGCTTATCGTTAGATTTCATTACTTGACATTTCAAATCATTATAATGATCCCGTTTTTGGAGATGCGAGTTTGACATTAAACTAATAGTTGGGAAATTTAGTTCATAAATGATTTTGTTTATACGTGTAATACATGTAATTTTAATATGAACTGTGTCAAAAAATAGGTTTAAGTAACTATCTATAATATCACTAGGTCGTGTCCAGTTAAGTGTGTACTTTAAATTTATTTTTTATTGTTTTCGAGCGCTTACTTCTCTTGAGAGTCTTCCTAATACATATCTTAGAGACAATTTCTTCAAAAAATACTTGAATGGTATATGTTGTGTAGTTTTTTGGGATATAACATATACGATGTTTTCGATCACCGCACAAAAAATAATATAATAATTTATAAATAAAATTTATGTTCACCTCATTACGTTCACTGTGCGTAGTCCGATACCTGCTTTTCGATGTGGTTATTTTATTTTTTATTGTACTCCTTAATTCTTTAGATACTTTATGCTTCCATCAACTATGATCGAACATTTTTATGTTTTTTTAAATAAAAAACTTTCGTTATTTAGATATTATCGATTTAAATGATTGTTGTGCAAATCGTTAGGATACCCTGTATTTATTATTTTATCATAACAAATGTAATATTATTCAAACAACAAAGGAAGTCCAAACTATGTATCTAATATTTAGTGCATAAACCGCTAAAATATCTAGTACAAACTGTAGTGTACAAGATACTTGGTGATAATAACTTATTTGACTTGAGTTATTTACAAAAATAAATAGTTCCTAAAGAAAATATGGAGGCTTAAAGAAGAAATAAGTGTTTTGTTACAAATAAATTGTTTGTGCCCCAAGTTATATCAGATCAAGCACTCGCGGATCCAGCATTTTCGTTTGGTGACCATGGAGTTGGAGGTTTGACCAGCCTTACGAAATCTTTGGAAAAAAATGAAGGAGATATATTTGGATTTGACAGGGGAGGAGGGCTTGGATCACCCTTTTGTACAACCTGACTTAAGCCACTTTGCCCCTTAGATCCGGTAGTGAGTTATAGTACATTGTAAATATAAAAAATAATAAATAAACATGACTCAATTATGTATCTGTTTTGTTACGGTGTTTTCAATATCAATTCAAGTAATTTACACGCGCGAGTAGTGCAAAAATACCAAAAACTGTAATGTTATTATTTTGTATTTTCGTATATGTAGGTTATATCAATTATCTAAACTGTTTGTACTCATTTAGATAATTCTTTATTTTACTACTATATTATGTAGGATATAAGGGAACTTATTTTAATTATATTAGCATAAAAAGACCAAAGATATCTTCATAGTTTGTTTTTACACCAATAATATTTTATCGTTTTACTGCAATATCGCTCATCTATGGAATGTATTATGGGCGTTACCAGTTGATGATCCATTCAGTTGACACATTCAGAAATGGGTTTTGTATTCTAGTGGAGGGGAGAAGCTTCTCCCCTTGGTGAGGCCAAACGGTGAAAATGCGTAAGACTTTTTTCGAAATCTACGAAGTGGGCGAGTAGCTGCCCCTCAAAAGTGCTGTCCTTTATTTCATAATATTTTACAAACGCGTAAACAGTGTTAGTTTTATGTGTCAAAGAAATTTAAACTACAAGAGTAGTTGTTAACTTTTACTTATAGATAATATTAATTGTAAGAATGTGTCATCAATATCTAAATGTAGTAGACAAAAATTGTATACTCGTATTTACATAGTTATATTAGACCTAATAACCGTTTAGCCAAAAATGTGAATATTTAATTTAGATATTATATATAAGTAGATAGTAGGCAGGTGACCTAAATGTAAGCGATGATTTATTAAAACATTAAACCCTGGATACTAAAGATTATGTTTTAAGTTATATCTAACGATTTAAGTATGTCATCTTCAATGGAGTCACTTTCATATTATAAGGTATATGAAGACATTGTTATGCATATCGGGCATTATCGATTGCAGCTATTTTTTAGTTTGATATAAAAGTGCAGTTGAAATGCAATTAAATTGCTACAATGCTTTAATTATATTGATTAAGTATTAGGATTATATTATTATCTTATATTGGTCCATGAATCCATCCACAGGAGAAGAGTGCTGACTCGATATCAGAGTTAAGAGATAGATTTAAAATGAAGCATTTTGTAATGTTAGAATTGGTGCTTTGCACTATATTGAACAACCAGTGAACGTTGAGTAAAATGGACCCTGTAGACTCATGAATTAGACACGTATGCACCTAATTTATTTTTGTATTACTTGTAATGCATAAGTTTCAACATCAAGAATTTGTACCATTTTGTAATAATTAATTTGCATCTATTATATATTTTACATTCTTAGATTTTGATTAGGATGTTAATCCATATTGGAGCTTTTTTAAATACCAAACAGAGTGGCTTTAAAAAGGTAAACTATTTAAGTTAAATGAGGAACGAATAAAAAGGTTGTAAGTAGTGTATATTTTAATTTGCATCTTTGTATCTGCGTGGTGCCAGAAGATAATCGTGCTAAAACAATGTAATATTAGATATATTATAATTGATTAGCTTTGATTGATAGCTTTATATAACTTAGTTGATATTATTTTGTGACTTTTTTATTGTATTATGCAAGTACTAATATTATAATGTCATTTTAATACATCCATATTGCAATATGATCCGTCTTCTATACGCAATCAACGCCTCACAGTAAAATTATAAAATGAATTATTTAATATATCAGGTTGCAAGGTGGTGACAGAAATGAAATTTCAGAAAAAAATACTACAATAACATACATGTTTAATAATTTATGTTTTATTTTTCTAATTATTGTTATTGTGAAAATGTGAAAGTATTTACAAATGAATTTAGAATTGTTTTATATCATATCTATCTGTAATTATCTATACCGGCTTGTTTACAAATTTATTGGACTGAAATTTAAATTGCTTGTTAACAGTTGTTTAAATAACTATTATGTCAGAATATGTGAAAAAAGTCATGTATTTATTAGAAACATCAATTTTAATATTGTATCAATTAGTTACATCTCGTAACGATGACTAGTTTAACCGAATTCGGTTGTAGGATGATTGTTACACCTTTTAATTTATGTTATACTTATCTGTGTTGTATACAGTTAGCCAAACTGAGCCAATTGTTTTATCACATTATAACTAAGAAATAAATGTTTACTATTTACAAAAAAAGTATTAATTATTCCTTAAAAGTTGAAATCACATGACGGTCTCTGAGGGACACGAGCCGCCCCTCTGCTATGAGAATGGTTAAGCTCATACTATGTCATTAGTATTGGGTAAAAGGACCATATATTCTGTAGTCATTGTGACTAGCCAGGGCTGGCCTTACCATAGGGCCCACGGAGCGGCCGCTCCAGGCGTCAAGTCCCAGAGGGCGCCTTCAGCACGTCCTTATGGCGCCAAATTGTACAAAAATCTTTGAGACTCAATTTGATCCCCCGGCAGTTAGGGAGCGGCAGAATAATTGGCGACCTTTTTTTTTGTCATCAAATTGCAGAGACAGGTGTCAAAGATTATTTAGATTTCAAGGGGGGTCCCTTAATCTAATCTCGCTCCATTCCAAACCTTGCCTTGAGTGAGCACTGTGACCAACCTTCATGTATTATGATTAAAGTTCATAATGTAGTTCACCACGTTGCACGGATTATCGTATATGAATATTTGCATATCAAAATAGAATGAAGCGAATGCAAAAAATAAAGGTATTTGATTACAACCTCGACGAAAATACCACATATATTGCACAGGAATTAATACCTCAGTCATGCCAACACGCACTAGAATTATGCTGTCTCTACATTCCAATGTTCAAGACAGATCACTTTCGGATCTATGTGCGTGTAATGTTTTTACCTAGTTGGTTGTCGCAATCAAGTGCAAAGAGACTGCAAATATGATTACTATCTTAAAAAAATCCGTCATCGAAGGATTCTTGCTACTTTCTAGTAAGTACTTGAATGCAATTATTAAATTAGTCTTTTAGTGTAATTTTTTAAATGTTAACTTAGGTCAATTTCAAAAATTTCTGTAAAGATGCTATTGCTATTTTTACATTATATTAATTATAATATAGCAGCCATGGACCATGCAAATCACTTGATTGTAAGTGGCTACTGCCTACTATATACCCACATTTTCATCCATGGATAAGAATGAGTCCTAACTGAGATCACCCACAGATTGATTGCCACCCCTAAGGACTAAATTGGACGTCTCGGATAAGTATAGGTATATTCTTTATGACATTCTTTACATCAGTACACAACAGCCCTTATTTTACACGGTTACCTAAAACGCAGTTATCGGTGTGGCGGTAGTGTATCCGGGTCGAGATCACAGAGGGTTTCACTACCTTCAAATACCTTGATCGTTTAATACATGATGTTGACGTACTTTTATTTTGTAAAAAAATATTTACTAATAAAGATGAATAAGAATGTCTTTCTTGCGTAGGTATTCTAAATGCAGTTAAAATAGAGAAACTGGTGATACCGGAGTTGATTCAAATTGGCAACGTGTCGGAGATTACTTTACATTGTCATTTTAAGACGTTGAACGAAGGGCCGTTCATGGTTGAATGGTTCTTTAATGACAGCAATGTGCCAATATATCAATGGAGTTTACATTCCCCACCTAAAGTTAACGGTATTTTGGTTGGCCGATTGGACCCGACGTTTGGCGTTTCATGTAAGTGTTGAAAATAATGTTTTAGTCCGTTTCTTCGTAAACTGATTAATTATCTTACAGTATCCGATCAGGATCCTGTCAATGTTATACAGCTGGCTTCATGTTTTTTTTAGTAGAAGAAGCTTAAAGTTACTTACTTTCCAAGCTGTTACAGTCGTATTAGAGTTACCCAGTATTAAGTGTTACCTACAGATTAGTTGCAGCATTTAACGATTAAAATAACTTCTGATAAGCTCATGTTAGATTCCTGCCTTTAAACCAGACGACTGTAAATTTTACTTCTATACATTATATAAAATTTACTTCTATTAACTTATAAAAAATATTTTTTTTTAGCCTCGATCCGTAATGAAGGCTCTCGCCTACGCATAGTAAGCCTGGATACAGAATTGAGCGGCAAATATACCTGCAATGTAGAGAGTAATGGTACACGGGTGCAACAGACGAAGGCTATGCTTGTGTTCAGTAAGAAATTGATTATTTGCATATAGAAAAGTATTGTCCTGTTTTCACGTTCACGTGAATCTCCTATTACTACTACACTGCCCGACACGGGTGTGCTTCCAGAATAAGTACGATCAGACAATATAGTCTAGATGGCCGCGCTGTCAAGTTAAGGTAAGACCTGTTTGTTTATGCAGTTTTGGCAATAGATACCATACATTTAAACAACGTATAATATTCGTGCGAAAAACTATCAACTTTAAATTAAAACCATTTAACTACTTTAAGTTAAAACCATTAAATGAATTTTTAATCGCAGGTCCTGAACGAGAGCTTGATTTAAAGATACATCAACGAAGTCGAAAAGTCTATGATGTGTCGTGTTCTGCACGCGGAGTTTTTCCACCACCCGATCTTATACTTGAGCACAAAAAGTAAGCCCTCAATTAATAATTAATATTCACGTATCATACATATGAATATTCACATTTAGTTTTAATTTAATTGGTGACAAGAATATTGTTTGGATTGATTTATAATCTATGTATTGAATCACAGTTTTTATAAAAATTGAAAAACATACACTTAAGAAAAAACAGACTTCGAATAGGTCTAATTTTAATTTCCAGTGAATTAATTCCAAAGCAACAGCAACGGATATGGCGCAGTGCAGCTGACATGACGCTTTACGACGCAGAGAGTGTCACCCGTCTTGAAACGGACTGTCCGGGAACCGTCACCTGCCGTCTCGTGATATCTGAAGCTGGTTATATGGCTTTAAAGGAAAAAACTGTTTACACTTGTATGTACTCAAGCATCTTTTTTACCTTACATCACAATAAACAAATATGTAAATTACTAATGTTAAGTGTGTTGCCAGTAATACGTCATTTTTGAGAATATCTTCGATTTTACTTTTGATGGAAATAGTCAAGGGTTTCGAGTGATATGCGATTCTTATGCAAGCAATCAGTGGTATCAAGGAGTCGAATCAAGGTTATTTCAAAGTTATATTTGGGTGCCCCTAGTCGAAAGTATTACTTGAAAAAAGTCAAGGATGGACACGATAAGCACATGATTTTAAACAGTGGGACGGATTTAAAACTCCTTACCACCCCTTCCCTTTTCGGACTCCACTGAGAGAGACTTATCTTGAAGATTCTTGAAGATCAGATTGAAGTAGCGAAGAACCTGATGGTAAGTGATTACTGCCGCCTATGGACATTTGTAAGCAGCTTCATATAGAACAGGTGTTCTACCTGAAAACAATTACAGATGCGTTGCTACTTCCGAGGACTGAGATGGTTGCCTCATATATAGGTACCTAAGTGAACCGGCAACCCTTACAAAGAAACGCAAAAAATACTTCACGCTAGAAATAGTTGTGGCTGTGGTACCTCCCCGATCGAACTGCACTGGTTCTACTACCTGTAGAAATTCTTATACGTATTCACTACTCATGAGATGAAATATCTTTTCTTATCGTATATTGTTTTTTTTTTTTTTTTTTTTT
>MOOZ01000764.1:337210-352324 GCA_002930495.1 Cecropterus lyciades
TTTTTTTTTAATTTTAATATTTTTTATTCCTCAGCTTATCACTGTATAAATCGGGCTGCAACGAAGAAATTACATGCTGTTTATATGCGTGTTGCCATCCTAATATACTTGTTTATATACACATAACTAATATCACAATACAATAAAACATACTTATATTTATTTATTTTTATTTATTAAATTAACATTTACACCTATTTAAAAATTAATTGCAAATACTGCAAGCATAAACATTTGAAAAATTCTTAGGGAAGAAATCTTGATATTTGCCTATAAAATTAATATCGTTAGGTTTGACTTTATCACGGAAATACCTACAAACGATTTCAAGTTTCTCATTTAAATGAAATTTTGTGGCAAGCGGGCGATCCGCCGCAAGCGGCAGATTTTGGGTAGCAGCAAAAATGTACAAATTACCTCCGTGTAATTATGTAATGTGTATTACCTGCTTTCCTAATACGTGTCACCGGGGTCCTTTCAAAATGTGGGACATCAAAATATATTTGTTCTGTCGACTTTTAAGATTAATTCTTAAAGACATTTTTTTCTAGATATTAGTATAGACGTCGGCATATTCAACCCGCTTCGAGATGCAAGCTATGTCACTAGTAAAAATTAATACAAAATATTATTTATTTAGTAGATAGGATGACCAGTCGAGTAGCCTCGTCATAAAGCTCTGATATTGTTATTGATAGTTAACTTTTCAAAATTGACTACATAATACATATATTGGTAAGTATGTTATTTTTAACTGAATAATAAATATTGGGAGGAATTAATATTATATAATACAATATTGTACTTAGAAATAATATTTAAATATTTAAATTATTTGCTACATAATATAGTGGAAGTATCGTTGTACTCAGCAACATCCATGAACAGCCAAAAATTACCGATCCCCCTGAAATAAACCAAATATAAATATCGTCATAGCGGTAGAAAATATATGATTAATGCTTACTTTATGGAATAATATATACTAATAATAAATTTAGATAATATCTGTCAGACACGAAAATTTACATACGGTGTTCGGTTAAAAGAGGGACGAAATCAAGCTCTTGATGATTTGTGGCCACGAGTGATTAAAAAAATAGGTAGGTAAACGAAGAAATATTTATAAACAACAGAAAAGCCTCGATGAAAATATCAGTAAACGTATGAATAGGAGCTATTAGGGTTTGATATATAAGCCATAATATGGTCAGGCATTAAGCGTGTCTGTTCATCAAAAATGTTCATTTTCATTCTATCAAAATTGATGTTTTTATACATAATTTAGGACGAGAATCAGATACTAAACGTCTTCTTGAAATATGTCCCTTGATTTACCTAACACCGTATATAGACACTATGAAATTGCCTATGAGTTGGTATGACATATTGTGTACCTACATATTTTAATACACAATACATAAACATAAAATATGTAATAGTTTTATTAATTGACAAGCGTTAGCCTATAAGTATACCTAAATTTAATTTATAAATATTATTAGCTACGTTAAGATAGGAACATCAATCACCAGAAATGTTCATAATTTAATTAACCATATTATTAATTAAATAACTTGAAAATATTAAAGTTGATGACATGGCGATCAAACTTTAAAATACAAACTGTAATTCTGTGCATTTTTAAAGCCAGGTTATTTGAATTTGGTCAAAATGTATGCCAAAAGCTAAATAATAATAAAGTAAAAATTTAAAGAAAAAGTTAAATATTATAGGTTTATTATAGGGGTATAATATTTTATACATTTTGTTACTTTAATTTATTTTATAAGGTTTTTTTAATTGCCGTAAAATGACAAGAACTGTTAAAATATAAATATATTTTTTAAATAATCATAACAAATATCTAGTGATTGGGCTAATTCTTTAGTTAATTGTTTCTATGAAAATTATCATTGGGTTGTTATACGAGTAATTATAAACATTCTGGTAATTAGTTACGTACTTTTATTAAAATAACCATTACTGAGTTTGTTGCTGTTACTTGCATAGCTGATAAGATTATTTATTTCAATTAGTGCAGTAAAATACTTAAATAAATTATGTTATTATATGGTGTTCAATAAAATACACGCAATACAGTGCACTTAAGGCATTCATACCGTTGTTGTTGGCTAATTTTCATAATGATTCGTCATTGTTGACTAACGATTACCAGCAGGTAAAGATATATATAATAGATATATAATAGATTTTATTTTTGACACTACGTACGTATAACTCAATCATTTATCATGATTGACTGTATTTATAATAAAGTTGATGTCATTCCTAATTTATACTAAGATCACCTACCTATCTACTCTTTGAAAGAGTCTCATTGCATTGTATGAAGTGAAATTAACGAAATGTCCCGTGAGTATCCTAATCGTAATAGATTTGTATTGTGGTATTTTTAATTTAATATGTATTCCGTCCAGTCTTTATTTATCCTACAAATCACAATATATCACATACTAACGGCATCAAGTGCTCTTATCGTCGTCAATCGGCAATCTTATCAGCGTCGTGCCAAAATCAGTCTTTTTAAAAAGGCTATAAGTAGGTATTACTTATGTGCATCTTTATATATCATTAGTAAATATAAATAATATGAATATGCTATAATACGTAGTTAGGGGAACCTGTTGAACCTTAGACAGCGTTGTACCTAGGACTATCATATTTTAGTTTAAATTTCACGCCTTTAAGGACCACTGTCTGTAGCATTTGAAACATGATTTGTCCACATTAATGTGACAGTTACAATACGCCGGCGCCGCGTACACACAGTAAAAAAGATAATTTATTGTTTTATATTTAAAAAGTAAGATTTTTAAGCTTTACATTATTCTAATTTAATCAAAGTGTTGCATGCTTGCGAGAATCGTTTTATCATAATGTAATCTTAGCATATCTACCTTTTAGAAGGCATGAGAGTCAGATCCTAACTTTAGTCGCAAGTGGGTGTATCAAGTTTGTTAAGTGAATTTGTCGTGCCAAGGTACAACACCTTGACCACCCTAGTTTTGATGTACCTCATATTGTCGAAAATAGCTCAAAAATATTTTCATACGTTATTATAAGTAAAATAATATTGTATTAAAAGTTTTACATTCGTTTTTATGAATAAAATAATTAATATAAAAAATGAAAACATTCAAATATCATTTAAACCGTAATTATTATTAATTTTAAAATGTAATATGAATAAATCATTATCATTAAAGTTATTTCAACAGAATTATATCTAATAATACTGTTTATCTCGATTAGAACGTTCGCTGTCCAAGTTAAAACGGACACTCCAAGGTATACCTGCTTTGTTGTACTTTGGACAGTTTTCCCTTTTTTTCAAGAGGGTAGTGGTCCAGGTTTAGAAAATATACACAATTTTATGATTGAGTTATGTAGCTGATTAAATGATCTTACATAAATGCACACTGGACAGACATAGATAGCGCCATTATTTGTTTTAAATCAAAATTTAAAAACTTCCCGAAGTACAACAGGTTCCCCTACTTATATATCTTTCGTTTTATAATAATTTTATATTAATTTATCTGTTAATATAATATTTATAAGTATAAAACGGATATACATAATATAATAATTTTCTCCTATTATGGTGTTATACAATGAATAAAAAATCGATTTACGATTTTCGTACCGACTAGTTTTATATATTTAAAGTGGGAAGGTTTACGTTCAATTTTAATAATGAGATGAATAATTTTAATTATGAGGTAATTTATAAATCGTGATTTGAGCCAATTTCTCGCTTTTCTATTGAGTCGTACAATAAGAGTATTGATATGATGAGGTGTGGTGTGGGACTTACTGTCGCTGAGCTGCGACGTATCGGCCGAAGGCTCGGTCGCGAGGTCCGCGAGCGCCTCCATCGGGGACTCTAGATTTCGCCACCAACAACCAACGCTCGTTAGTGCAAAATCAAGAATGCAACTTATGTCCTACCGACTCAACTTGTAATTTAGTTTATTTATTTAAAACCCTTTTGAGTTGTAATCTTTAAACAGTATACAATCTATCTAGGTAGAACCAGATGCAGCAATACCTCTGTGATTGCTTTAATGTAGAGTGATAGCAACCTGCAGGGGAAATTTAACCGATTTAATTGATAGATCACACATAAATGAAAGAAGTCTCTACGTAGATGACATTAAAGTAGAAAAATATTTTTTAACTTAAAAGTCAGAATTTTTCATTAAAAATATATATAGAGACCTTTGACATTACTCAATTGCATCGAGTCGGAAGAACACCTTCACTTGTTGCATCTATTAAACACAGAACAAGTGAGTTACTACTAAATAATATTCATTAAGTTAAGCAAACTAAATTAAGAAACAATGTGATAAGCATACTCACGCAAATTAAGCAGACTACGTTTGTATGCCACAAACCAGGCTCAGACCCAAATGCCGTTAGTGATTCATGCTTAGGTAACTGAATTTAATATGTACCTACCTACCAGTATCTATATGTAAAATGGGGTTTTAATAATTTTGTAAGAAATACCGATATTCCCGTTTTGTAAGTAATAAAATAATTTAGGACGTGGTTTAATAAAATTATTCATTCTAAAATAACGCCAAATTGTTTGGTTATCAGATAACGTTTATACATGTAATAAAATAAAAATATAAGTGTGAATATACGGACGAACCTTGCATTTAAAAATAATTTACTTGTGTTGTATTCTGTCATATATATTTACACGTCCGTAATACTTATTTCAGTAAATAATATGAATTAAAGTTGTGACGTTATTGAAACTTTGCGTTGCCGCATGTTGTCCCACGCAACGCAAATTTGCGTTGTACAACATGCTTAGTTTTTGGAATTTGCTTGAAAAATGCTTCTCACGTTACGATAGAGGTAGGTACCGCCTTGCGACGTGCTGCCGCAATGCTTAACGCTTAGCGCACTGCGATGTTGCATTAATTATTATGTATGTCGGACCTAATTCTATAATAAAATTACAAACTGCTTTATTTATAAGGTTGGATTATGGATACGATTCGATATATTTAAAAATATATTTTAAAACGGTATATTTAAAAATATCGATGATTATGGTAGGATTTCAAACACTTCTTTCTTAAAGAACTTTTTTGATGTAAATTCTGAACACCACATACCTGTTGGTAGATCAAACGTTTCGCTGACTACATATGGAGGATGAGTAACGTTATCGTAGAAGAATAATTCGCAACGAATTTCTACGCCGTCCGCTTTAGCCACGGTAAAGGTGACATTGTCGTAAATGTCATATAGACCGTCTGTTGGACCAGTAACATATCCCGATGACTCTTCTACATTCCTGAAATATATTATGACTTTTTTATTATTTAACTAGCACGCAGTTTCACCTGTTGGATTAAAATTAACCCATTAAAACCTACCCTGTGTTGTGATCGTCCAATATTGAAATTTCTAAATAAAGAACATCTTATAAGACGTCTAAATACTAATTCATGAAAAAAACAATTGATATATTTTCGGAGCGTATGAAGTTTCATACGCTAGGTCTTGAGAGAAAAGTAGTCAGATAAACAGTGTCTTAAGTAATAAATATGGTTTAATCAGTTTATTCATGAAAAAATTAAACATTTTTTTATAACTTGTTAAATAACATACAAGCCAAATTATGATAAAAGAATTCTAGACTTAAATGTTATAATAATAATAATTTTAAATTTTAAGATTTCCGTGTATGATAGGCCGCAAAACATTTTATATGAAGCGTTATATTGCATTTCAGGCAGATATGAGTTACATATTTATTGCAAAATACACCTTTGAGTTAGATTTATTCCTATGTAGGTGTTCCGCTGTGGGCTACGGTATCCCTTACCTGTCGTAAGACGCGACTAAAAGGGGGCTTCCATGGTTGCGGGCAGCAAGAGTGGAAGCTCGAGCCGTCCAGCCAAGCAACGCCGGGAAGGGTTGCGGCATGTGTTTAGTGCGGTAAAAATCTCACATAACCCGGCGTACGTTTTAAAGGCGAACGTACCTCGACAAAACAGTGAGGTGATCCATGCGGTCAAACCCAATCTCTCTCTGAACAGATCCAGGTCCAGATCGTACAATAGGCCAATTATTTTTTTATAATTTGATAGTCGGTACTTTTTTATCAAAGTGATCAATACCCCTAATAACAATTGATTTTTGTGACATCTCAACTTTCTTCTTTGCTTTTGCCTTGTATCTGGTGCATTTAGTTTTTGCCCAAGCTGTAGGCTTACTTTTGATGAATTGTTTTATAGAATGCCTTCCATAGTACGGCTCCATTGCGTAATCACATCAATAATTAAAAAAAAATATATATAGGTGTATATGAAACGACCAGCACAAAACATAGTAGTAATAAAATAAGGGAAGAAAAAGTGACTTTTATAATAAGTATTCCAAAATGAAATTCATTAACTACATACTAAAGCCTAGCGTATGAAAATTCATACACTGTAAATAGATCTGCTCTAGAATAAAGACAAATACTTAGTTTAAATAGAAAAATTGTAATACCATAATTTTGTTTTACTATTAAACTAATAATTTTGAGATTTTGAAAACAATTATCTTATACAAAAAACAATATATACCTACCTCCTTTATGCCAGAAGGACAGCTTTTGGACATCTCAAAAATTTAAAAAAAAAACACGGAAATATTTCACTTCTTTCCACTTCGAATTATAGAAAAAAACTAAGGAACTATATAAAGTGGGGGTTTCAACTATGACTCTGGAATAAAACAATAGTGCAGGTGTTGTTAGAACATTCACAACAACAATTATCAAAATTTTCATACGGTAGGTTTTAATGGGTTAAAGTGGTCGCCTCGCAACCACACCCTTCCACCGAAACGCAAAAACTGCTCCACGTTACAAAAAGGTGTTGCGATGGTATTTCCCTGGTAGAACCAAAAACTCCTTCTACCACCTTTTAAATAAAGTACTGACAAGAAATACAAAAAAGGGGACCCCCATTTACTATACTATCAATATTTTTAAGATGCAAAGAGCAACCGCTCACGAAACGTACTCACCTTTGGAACAAAATCATGCATTAAAATGACGGAACAATAAAAGTAAATATGTAATTGCGTCTAACCCGTCGAGGGAGATGGAGATATCCGGATAGGGGGCGACGTTTTGCGCATTGCACGTCACCACCACCAAGTCGTCTTCGAGCGTCACGTTCAGTAGCGGCCCGGTACCTTTTGCTGGAAGTAAACAATATTATTCTCATGTAGTACTAGTCATCTTCCGTTTATATATCTTATATATTTACTTATTTTTAGATTTTTTACATACATGTACGTACATCTTGGTAGTAGCATCATATTAAAAATTATATTTTATAATGAACGTTAGTATTATGTGTATATGATCATGAATAAATTTTGCGATTGGAACCTATCAATATTTTATTCATATTTTTTTTGACTTAGCACATGAATGTTTCCTTTATTTTATCATTAAACCCTTTTTGTCCTTTCAACTTGGCAGTATAGTTTAATGATATTTTTAACTATTTTTAGTATTTGTTTTTATGGTGGCCATAGTAACCTAAAAAACTTTAAGTAGCGTCACCAAGCCATGCCTCCGTTCCCTCATAGAAACAGAAAAAAAAACACTGCTCTAAATGTTAAGGGACCTTACTTAGCCCAACTTGGCCACCATAACTTGGATGTTGTGTATCTTGCCACAGGATAAATATGGCACAATCAGTATTAAATCATGCAAAATTGTATATAACTAATAACTATGTTATACATACTTACAGAACACGATCAGCATCTGCCGTTGACGTACTTCGTCTATGTTAGATACTTCACACTCAAAAATACCGGAGTTTGAAGGCGATACATTCAAAAGTTTGATTCCGTCAGTTTCTTCAATTTCTGAAAAGCGGTTGATGTTTTGTATTTTAATTATTATTTGCTATAGTGATTTATTCATTAAAAATTTCAACATAAAACAATATTACAATTAATAAAAATGTCAATAAACTTAGAGAAAATATGTCGTCTGTTGTAGGATATTGATGCCGTAAAAATCCGCTACGAAATAGTCTAACCGGCATGCTTCAACTGCACTAAACAGTAAAAGCTACATTATTAAAAAAAGCCCAATGTCGTCTGGTTTGTTTTGATATTTACCAACATTGTCACCAATAGCAACCGGATCATAACCAGCTATTCGTTGATATAACTGCACTCGTTGCCCGCTTGTACCGTTTCCTGGTAACCACCACCATTTAACAAAAAGAGCGGCGTCATTTTCATTTTCCGACAAGTCATATTTACATTTCAGGTGAGCATCTTGTCCCACCTCCAAAGAAGCAGGAACTGAGAATTCTGTTACTGATAACTGCCGACTTCCTGAAGTTAAAATAAAAAATGTTATATGAATATGATACACAATATTAATATAATAATAAATAATATAGTGAAGTAGAAATTCTTATTTTAATTTCAGTAATGAATCACCTGTTTCATTTTTTTCTGAAAATCAATCATAAACATAAACGCTTTCTATACTCATAGCCCCCGCAGTAGGATTTTCTCCTGTGTCGTGGGTGCACACAATGACGAATGGCACAAACACCCAGACCCAGAACAGAAATCTAAATTCATAATTCAGAGGTCTGTCGGCCGGGGATCAAACCCGGGACCCGCTGCGTGTCGTCAGTTGAAAATGAAGGTAGATACCTCTATCTACCTTCATTTTCAATGTAAATTTTTAAAAGTACCTATATCACAAGAATATGTAGGAACAAAGAAAGCATGTAGTACCGGTATAGCACGACCACTTCTATTCTCGTAGTTGGCGGATATTAAGCCTGAGGCTTGAGGATCTCAGTGGATTTTAGCGAAATCATTAATCGGCTCTTTAAATTGCGTGTAAAACTCTTTAAAACGATCAATCCGGATTGTATTACACCTATGTTTATAGTTACATATAAATAAATCTGTACAATTATCGTTAGGAAAAATAATAAAACATCATCTAGCTTAAAACTATCAAAGTAGGTAGGTAACTAAAGCATTCATTTATTTATCTTGTCCACCTACATTGGTAATTTAAAATTAAAGAAATAGATGCTCCGTGGCTGGGAGCGTAGATAACATCCGTTTTTATTTTACGAATCAAGACCACTTTAGACTTGTGGGTTGCTCTAAACTGTAGTCAATTTCCGAATAGAATACGTAGCTAGGTAGAAATTGACAACTGAATTATTCTGAAACAACTCCGATAAAGCTAGCACGCTAGTGTGTTATGCAGGTTCCTTATCATCGTGAGAAGATCCCAATAATAAACCAACATTAAACGGTTCACAATTTTCCATACTTTGTATCGACGGAACTTTAATTACACATAAAAAAAACTCTTAAAGACAGTTTCATAGATGCTAGTGTTAGCATATTAATATTACGAATTAAGATTATATAGCTAACACATGTTTTTGAAATGCCATGAACTCCCAAAACCGCACCAAAAGAGACTATTTATATATGCAATAGAAAATTAGGTCATAACCGAATGTATAAGCGACTATCTTAAGCAACCTTGAGTTGGTCCGGGAATGTTAAAAATACCGCCGCGGTCGGCATCGACCTCAGTGTGGCTCGCATGTGTTTATAATCCAAATTATTTTTTGATAAACATATCCATGGTATTGTTCTAAGGAATTTAAAAAAAGTAGATAGGTACATCAAACATATTTTGATGCATATATTTTAAATTTTGGTTTATTTTATTTTATGTGCGGTATTAATAACCTTAATTGAATTGTTTGAAAAAAAAAGAAAATAAACTTGTCTGTTTCTATTTCAAAATAAAAAACATATTTTTTACCTCATTCTACTTGTACCTATATTTATTTCCGTGACATAATGAGATTTTTATATTTTTGTTGTTTTGTTTATTATTACACAAGGAAAAAGTAATGATTTAACGTGGATAACATACTAGAAGACTACTTAATTGTTTATCGAAGTTATGTAGATTCTTTGCATATCCGTAATGTATTCCTGGTAACTATATAGACTGTAAATTAATATTATCGCGGAATTGATTTATCTGAATATCACGATAAGCAGTATTTAATTTCCTTATTTCCGATATTTAACTAAAATATAATGCTAAGTATGGTGCGTAAGGTTTATTTAATGTGTCGTGATATTTCAATATTAAAAGTTAAAAATGGACTAGGTGCCGAGAAGAATATTTTCATATATCACTAGTGCTTGTCAACGCTTTCTTCCAGCCACATTAGTTTCTATAAAAGCAAAAAAGACCACCATTGATTGTTATTACCTGTTGGCCACTGAAGTTGGTCCTATAGTATTTTTGAAGATTTCTAATTTTTTTGAGGAGAAACAAGAATTAAATAAATTTCTCAGATACACGAATCCTTACTTCTCTAGAAGTCAACCACTCTGGAGCAATTACCTAAGCCTGCCCATCTGTAGAATTAGGCAATTTTCTGATTCTTAGATATTTTCCCTAGCATCATTCTAATATTCTTAACCAACAGACAATTATATTCTTATAAGCAGACAAATCACCTGATGGAAAGTCACCTTGACATTAATTTGTAACATCAAGGGAATCTTTAATTCATCACCTACTTTGACGAACAACTCTTTTTTCATCTTTTTTGTAATGGAGTTTCTATCACTACGGAATTACCTCAGAAGGAAATTATTAAACACTAGCAGACACGTGCCCACTTCGTTGGGTTTTAAAAAAAATTTGGTGTGGTTCTTATTACCAAATGTTAGGGTTTATTACCCTATTGCTAAAAGCAAGGTTATGTTTTGACCATGTATGTATGTACATATGTACATACATACACGGCCATACATTGCATGCCAATTTGGCGAAACATATATGATCTAGTACTAAAAATCTTGGTGTAACTACCTTTGTCTGTTACCTTTTAAGTGAATATTAAAATGATTATGATTATTTTATTTGTTCAACATATAATATATCTGATTATGGGAAAAACATTCTTTTTTAAATCAATGCCTCCTCTTGTTACGTACCATATATATAAAAAAAAAACGGAAAAAAGATCACGTTTGTTGTATGGGAGCCCCTCTTAAATATTTTGATTTCATAATTTGTTTTGATATGATATATTGATTTGTATAGATATAAACTATCCTATCTTTCAAGTTGGATCAAACTGCACATGGTGCGCAAATTTGATTGAAATCGGTTCCAGAGTTTACTCCGGACAAACAACGTGACACGTAATTTATATATATATTTTTTAATATAACTCATAAGCATAATGCTTGTTCTTTACTGCTAGTAGATTGCTCTTTCAAATAACTTAGGTTGACGCTAGTAAATGACGTTCTCCACATTCTAAGCAAGTCAGTTATTAAAACAAGGAAATTATGTAAATATCTCATAAATATTAATATAGATATTCGTTTTCAAATTAAAACATAGTGTTCAAATATTGTTGTTAATAATGCCTAAATGTGCGTGTTTTTAGGATATTCCCATATATAAACTTCTCCCATAAACAACACAACTGAACAGTTTTGTATACCGACGAGCACGTTGTTGTGTTGCTTCACGTTCTGTGCCGGTGCATCAGTGCATTAATAACTAGAGCAGTTGCATACGCAGTGACTTATAGGTACCCAATAAATATTATTATAGATATTCGTTTTCAAATTAAAACATAGTGTTCAAATATTGTTGTTAATAATGCCTAAATGTGCGTGTTTTTAGGATATTCCTATATATAAACTTCTCCCATAAACAACACAACTGAACAGTTTTGTATACCGATGAGCACGTTGTTGTGTTGCTTCACGTTCTGTGCCGGTGCATCAGTGCATTAATAACCAGAGCAGTTGCATACGCAGTGACTTATAGGTACCCAAGCAACTACCCACCAAAGTAAGCTCATTAATTCCCTACATGAACCGATTTCAGTCTGATATGTATTGTTGTAAGTAAATATTGTATCAAGTTTAAGTATCTATGCGGTTGAACAGATTTTTACTAGCCAAACTGACAAACTGCCGGCTATATCACTCGGCACTCGTATCCTTTCATGATTGAGCTAATTTCCATTTGTCCTCTTTAGGGGACAAATGGCATGCTTCGAGATCGAATGAGTTATATCCGCCATTCAAAATGTTTATAAGTATATTCCTTTTGATAACACTCCTGAGAAGGAAGTACGTGCACTTGTGGATCTAGATTTTGCTTTGAGGGATTGGACCTAGGAAAATTAGGAATAGAGCCGAGGATAAAACCTGCAATTTTTTTCCAATTATTAAAATTTGTCCTCTTATTTTCGATATTATATAATGCGTCCACGGAAAGACTTAAGTACATGATTTCGATTTAGTAAAAGGGCTTGAGCCCATATGTAACGCTTCTAAATATATGGTACGAAATAAATTATAATATACAGGTATGTACATTTGTATTGTTATTAGTTAAATAACATTAACACAAAGTTTATCTACGACTGTTGGGCGGTAATAGATTTGTAATTACCAAAGATAAGTTTATGTGGAATGAAAATGATCTTGTTTACGAGTAGGTACAATGACAGAACTTTTAAAAATTTTGTGCTTCGATTCTACGAATATTGGAACGATCCCAATTCCCCTATCAAATTGTATTCAGATAAGTCGTTTGCGGTTTTCAAATCAGTTCACTGGTTCTACATTAATGCAGAAGCAACATGATTTTAATAATAATTTGTTACAGACTGTAGATAACATAGTTTCTCGTATCTTTGTTACTATCAACCTGTGATTCCACTGTCACGCAAGGAATTTCTCCCAAAATAATGAATACCACATTGCTTTTAACACATACGCGTAAGATGTCAGTATCTTACGCATCTTAACACATTATAATATCTAATTTCATCACATTTTCCTTTATTGCGCTTCTGAGAACATAGCACAATCGATGTCAGTATACACTCGAAGTCGGCACTTTTCGGCTGAAACATTGGCAGGGCCTCACCTGCCACTAGGCACAGGAGCACGACGGAAACGCTCCACATCGCGGTCGCGCGGGACGCGTACGCGACTCACTGAACGACCACTGAATGGTACGCCGCCCGCCCTTCGGAATACAAATTGGCCTTCAGTCGCCGCGTTGCGATCGGACTTTATAGTATCTTGGGATTATTTTCGTGAGTTAATGTTTACGTGAAGTAACGGTGTGGACAAATAAAATAAGTAAAACGCATACTTTTTATGATAATTAGCAGTTGTCAATCCATTCAAACGAAAATTGATAACATAATTTACCAATATATAAATATTATATCATATTACACAGAGAGGTACTTAATTTGAAATAAATCTGTAACAGCCTCGTCAAAATGTTGTATGCATTGATGCAGCACGTTTGATGTCTATAATATATTTACAATAGGGTTGTAATGTTAGAAAATATTAATTTCTCTTTCCTCATAAACATGACTTTACCTGATGTGACTACTTATAATTAATCATAAAGCGTGTTAAATCGTTATAATCCTAGATTGTATTTTAGAACATTTTACTCTATTCTATAGAATATTATATTACGTGGACTTTATCGACCGTAAATGAGAAACTAAATGAAAACTGAAATACCAGTTACTCAATATGTGTCTGCGTGTTAGCAATCGGCACATTAGTTCAGTAGGTACATTATTTACGGTACCGCGTGCCATACTAACTTGTCATGTTACATTTGGAACCGACAAGGCATATGAAATTGGCACGCAAACAATCTGAGACATCGGTTGATTTTAATTATCAAAAATAATGTTTTTAATGCTATGATTAATACTATATGGCGTCCATCTGTTCAGAGTTATTACCTAGTATCTAGTACTACAAAATAAATATATTTGACGAACATAAATAAAATAAATAATTAGGTACGCTTAAAACCGAATGAACAAAGACGTGTAATAAACAACTGATAGTCTTTTATTAATTTAAATGTTAATGAATTAATACAAGTAATACATGTTCGTAAATAATTTTATTTTTCCATTAAATATCACTTTGTTAAATATACATCATTATATTTTTTACACTTATCCTCGTCGCGATCATGGATGATATATTACATTGCCGTAACGGAAGCACATGTTTGTTAAAACACATGTTATAACGAAAGGAGATACGGAAATAGTCATGAGTTAATAAAATACAAATTAAATATTTTTATAAAACAAACAAAAAAAAGTTGTATATTAAATTACTGTAGTTCTTCATTTATTTATTTGACTTATAAAATAATGATATTAATATTGGAAATTTAGTAAATTCAAAATATTCTCTATAGCAGTTCTCTCTCTATTCAACTCGTTTTCAGTAAAAATAAATATTTTTCACTACACAATTGTTAATTTGCGGCAATGATATAGTTGAATTGTTTACATAGTTGAGATAACTAATCAATTATATTTGATTTACACGAATCTACATATGTAAACGGCCTTATACGATAGGTGTATAATTAAATTGATATACTTCATGTACATACAATCTATATTTGTTATAATTAAGGTGCACTTGAGTACCAGGGGACTCCGAGAGCCGTTCGCGACTTGATACAATGACTTAATGATTTGATACAAGAGAGCGCCAGGGTGTTGATTGCACTCGGGCGCTTTTGAGTCCTCGAATGGTGATCAAGTCTGGGCAAAAGGAGTACAAGCCGCCTCCTGACCAGGTGGACTGATGACCTGAATAAGACGATGGGCTACCGCTGGATTCAGATTGCGTAGGACCGGTCGCAATGGCGCAGATTAGGGGAGGCCTATGTCCAGCAGTGGACTGATGTATGTATGGGCGCTTTCATGAAATAGAACTGTCCCTGATTACAACAAACGTAAAGTGCACCTAAGTCTCATACTTAGTCTAGAGCGCGTTGTGCGACAGCATGCGGTTGGGGATGGTGATGTGGTGAAAGAGGTCGTATGCGGTGTGCGGCGGGCGCGTGCGCATAAGGGTGTTCACGTAGGTGTCGCAGATTGTTTAGAGCGCGAAGTGCGACAGGAGGCGGTCGGGGAAGGTGATGTGGTGGAA
>MOOZ01000764.1:352351-372249 GCA_002930495.1 Cecropterus lyciades
GCGAAGTGCGACAGCAGGCGGTCGGGGAAGGTGATGTGGTGGAAGAGGTCGTATGCGGGGTGCGGCGGGCGCGCGGGGGCGGGGCGGCGCGCGGCCAGCACGTGCGCCACGGTGTCGCGCGCGTGCGCCCGCGGCACGTCCCCGCGCAGCGCCACCAGTCGCGCCAGCTGCTCGCCTGACACCGCCGCGCACTTGTCCACCACGCTGTGCAGGTCCAGGGACAGCATCTCGATGTCCTGGCACCGCAACACCTGCACACGGATGGTTTGAATTGAATTGAAAACTCCCTTAGGCGCGTTGAACACTTTTTGGGTAAACAAAATTCATCTGCACCGAACGCTTTAATAAATAAAAATAATAACTCTTCGCTGACTCAATTTAATATAAGCTTAGACTTTAATGACAAAATTTCTTAACATATAGGTACGTCAAATGCGCGTTTATATTACTACAATGGTTTTGTGTAAAATGTTATACGAGGTGGCAAACCTATATACAATGTCCTATACATGTATTTACGTACTTATTTCTATCATAGCACGGCCCTGCAGATTCGAGCCGTGCCTGTCAATAATATTGTATAGAATAATAAAATTATGTCTGCCATTGCCCATGTCTTACTAGTTCAATGTCTGAACTTGAGGCACAATATAAATATGGAACACTATGGAAACTAAGCCAAGTTTATTAAATACTTACCTACACTCTTTTTAAGCAATAGGGCTGTCACTATATTATTTTTAATAATAGTGTTATTTATTTTTATTTTAACATTTACTGTCCTGTAGTCTACAAAAAATCGAATTGCAATGTCTACGCAGCTTACAAATAATATAAGTAGCTAATCTAACGGCGTCGGTTAATCCCAGCAAGACGGTAAAAATTATTATTATAGTTTGCAATACGGAAATAGCTTAATAATGATACAACTTGTAGATCTTTGATTTTTTTGTAGGCCATTAACTTGTTATTACTGCGTATCTTTTTACAAGTTTTGGCGAGAGCATACACGAGCCGCGGCTGGACGAAGACGTTTCGTCTGCTTTTCAGAGCGGGCGCGCGAGAACATTAAGCGTCAGTCTTCAGGTGTCTGTCACGCATTTTCGTGTCGAAAATGCTTGTGAAATCTTATTACTAAAAAATTATTACATAAAAAAATGCTTTATTCTTCATAAATTACAAATTATTCACAGAAAAATACTTTCTTGTGCTACGACACGTCCGGAATCCTTTATTAATAATTTTATATTGTAAAAAATCATTCTTATGAACAGCTTTTTTAAATATACTATTTGGAAACAAGGAAACGGTACTATGAAACTGAGTTTGTCTAATTCTTTGTAAATACATTCTCAAAATTATGTGTTCTCTCTTAAAGCAACTACGAAAAACTCAAACGACCGTATACCACGCAATACGCCCGTGGCATTTTATAAAGATCGCGGAAACAAAAAGCAACGTGGTCACTCGTCTTGCCGCGACAACCGCTTAAGGCCTCGTCGATGCGCATGTTTGTGTGAATGTACCGTTTCGAACGTATGAAGGTAGTTTCATATTTCTGTGTTTGAGGCAAGCAATATGCTAGATAATTTTCCCTTTTAAAAATCTATTCATTAACTGGTTTTATTTAGTGTTGTTTGATGTTTGTTATGTGTATACAAATAAAAAAAATGAGTAAAAATATCGTTCAAATATTTCGTTACATAGATACATAGATCCGTACATACTATGGGTGGTAAAAAAATGGTATATCTTTTCACCTGACATTTTATGCTACAAATGGCGACATTCCTGATTATCTCCACTAAAAAATATAGTTTATCAAGTATTTAGAATCACTTACCTCTGCCAGTAAACTGATGACTTCAAACGGCCAATCAACATTCACTCCTTCAGGTGCGATTCTCTTAAAGAACGATCGGATTTGATTAGCTTCTTTCACTATCTTCGTAGCTGCTTGCTGAGCTTCTTCTACGGTTTTAAAAACTACTTTCTTTGACAACATCGCTGTGATGTACTTTTTATAAACCAAATTTTGCGCTTCATTTATAACGTAATCGAAATTTTTCTCTCTCAAATGATTGTAATCTTGGAAGTAGTCTTCGAGTGTAACGCAGATCGTGTCTACTGGAATGGTGGTAGTAAGCCATTTGGCCGTAAATAGATCGTCGAAATGGACTTCTAAATCCAAAAAAGCTTCTTCGAGTAATAATTTTGCGGCTTCATCTCGTAAATTCTGTAACAAAATTTCTAACTAATAAAAAGTTAAACGTCACGTTGACTAGTGTAGTATAGTATTCGCTGATACTGTAGATGCACCGTCAATGGCTAGCCAACCAGAATGATTTTTAAAGGACAAAAGGAATACACATTTCATTCGATACTATGTACGATAATGCAACGGTCACAATCATGACCGCCAATTTTTTTGGTGTAGTTACTGAAAACCATGCTACTTAATTGTGTTTAGTATAATATAACCTATTTTTTCCTCTATATATTCCTAGAGTAGGAAAGAAGTAATAACAAGGACATATTTATTTTCCAATTACTCGATGATTTCGTGTATCAATTTTTTAAACATCGACTTAAATCGATTTCAAATTTTTTCTCTTTTTCCATTTCACCTAGAAGGTAGCCAGTATGTTCTCAAACTTGGAAGATGAGCTTGTTCTCGAACTTGGTTCAACACCCTATCAGGAAGGTAGCCAGCATGTTCGCAGAATTGACCTCAGTGCCCTATATGGAATGTGTGAAGGATGTTGTCAAACTTTCCCTCAACCACCTACCTGGAAAGTAGCGAGCATGTTCTCAAACTTTGCCTCGGCGGGGGGGTCGTGCCTCGCGGGCGGCCAG
Organism: Cecropterus lyciades; assembly: GCA_002930495.1. Lineage (NCBI taxonomy): Eukaryota > Metazoa > Arthropoda > Insecta > Lepidoptera > Hesperiidae > Cecropterus > Cecropterus lyciades. The sequence continues at coordinate 355,208 of MOOZ01000764.1, forward strand.
TGGCGCGCCTGCGTTTGCTGTGCCAGCCGCACCATCTGCTCGCTGTTGTTCACGATCGTGATCATGTGGTGCGTGAAGTACGCCACGCGGGAACGGTCCGCGAAGTGAGAGTTCTGGTGACGGAAACATTGTTTCTACAGATTACTCGGTTACTTTTTTGAGTATTGAGCCATTACGTACATTTAGGCATTGTTTTAAGGTATTTGAAAATTTTTAAGAGGCGTTACGTGAACCACAATAAATATTCATTTAAAAGCTACATGTATACTATAATTTAATACGTAGAGTGCCTATAATATGTTCAGTCACTGAGAGTCAAAGTTAAGATGGTTCAAGAAACACTGTTTCTTGAACTATCTTAGGAGTCCTTAGTAGTCCTGTTACTATATTACAACATTAAACCATTATATAGAAATAACTGTTATAAAACAACCAGGGGCATAGACAAATATTTCAAAAAAAAAATATTGAAAACGCTTTCTTCACTCATAACCGTACGGATTCCATTAGTGCCGTGGGACACACAAACAAACACTACACGATTACACAAACACCCAGACCCAGAACAGAATCTAAACTCATCATTCAGATATCTGTCTGGCCGGGGATCTAACCGGGAACTCACTGCGTGACAGACCGGTGTGGTGACCGCATATCCACGAGCGTCGTCAACGTATTTCAGACTTACCTTGAATTGAATTACGCCCTCCCTGTACATGTTGCCATAACGTGTCACTTGATCAATACTGAGTAGTAACGCTTTAAAAGTAATTTCCTTGCTTATTGTTTCGGTCACCTGAAAATCAAACACTAAATGTAGAATTACAGAAGAATGTTCGCAATTATTCAAGCAAGTTAAGATTATATAAATATGTCATTCTGTGAATATACAGAAGCAGGACCCGACCTAGGAGGTGGGAACCTGGGCAATTGCACAATACATCCTGATTAATTTCTCCGCTATTCCAATAAACAGTGGCAAATTGTCATTTTCAAATTTTCAAATTTTGGGCAAATTGTCCTAAAACACCACTCATGTCTTTATCATTGTAAGGAGCAGTAAGATTTATTTTAGCCTGGAGCGGCAAAGGCAAAATTATCATTTCACAGTTATTTCTTTAAAGATACAGCAAATCCAATATCCATTCCGAGCGGCACAACCCATACTACAACATTGCTCATAACTTAGGTCATTGTAAAGTTGTAATTTTATTTTTGCCCAGACCGGCTAGATTCTCTACAGAAATCATGCCTGCAAGTTCTGATCGATCATCTGGAAGATGATGACAGGCGCGTGCGTATGGAAGGCGCCCGAGTGGGGCTCCTCCTCAGGCGCGCGGTCGCCGGCCCACTCCGCCCGCTCCGCCTCCAAGGTCTTCTCCATCCACTCCATGTAGTTCGACTGCATCTTCTGCGCAACACAAAAAAAGAACTCTCTTGAAATTCAGGTCCACTGCTGGAATTAGGTATCATCTAATCTGCGCCACTCCGATCGGTCCTGAGCCATCCGAATCCAGCGGTTACCCGCCGCCTTCTTTGGGTCATCAGTCCACCTAATGGCAAGTGGTCATTGGTCATCGACGTTAATGCGTTTACGTTACGAACACATTTACGTCATTGGTGTATCTAGAGGAGCGATGTGTAAAACTTTATTTCAATATGAAGTTCTTCAGAGATTCTATAAGAACTTTATGACTCTCATAAACGATGTGACAAAAGAAACAGTTGCTATTTTAATTTATTTCCCTCAATGGAGACTTTTTAAATAAATGCTAACAACAGCATATTTATCAAAATAAAATAGCTGCTAACATCCTGTTCACTTTATGTCTCAAATTTCGCAAAGATCTAAGGGTGCCAATTTGTTAATTGCGTCAATTAGTATTTTATTCCTAAATTACATTATGAGGTTTAAATTAATAATAAGTAAAGTAAAATACTTAGTCATAGTATGGCATACCTGCAGGTATTCGTCTTGTAATTTCTGCATGCTCTCCTCACTAAGGAGTGGTGGCAAAGTGGAAACATCAATGTTGAGTTCTGGGCTACCCATCAATTCTTGGCCAGGGTATGTATTTAATACCCATGACAATAGAGTTACATATTCATTTCCTTCAAGTCCATTGAGAACAACATCTTGGAGCTACAAATGGATAATTTATTTATATGTAAAAGACAACTAAAACGATTTATTAGTTCTTATCATAATAGAACAAAAATAAAATAAAATATGCAAATTACAATTATATTTTAAAATATTTGAAAGGATTACTTACACTCGTAGACAAGCAAGTATGATACATATTGACATACTTATTTACAATATCGTAGTGTGGTGGAAAACAAGGCACACAAAGTGTTTTAACCACTCTCAAATCCTCTAAAATGAGTTGTCTGGTCAGTTCAAGATATCTGATCAACCATAGCTTGTTGTCTTCCCGCTCATCAACGCGTGTACCTTCTACGCGTTGGGCGACAGCGCATTCCAACACTTCGAAAGCCATTGTGCGCCAATTTTTAGGTCTTCCGGGTGGCATAAATCCGGATTGATCTTGTTGCTAAAACATTAAACCAAACCTCTTTGTACAGGTGACCGTAGGAAAAGTATAACAGAATTTATTGATGTGAAACAACTTAACATTCTGTTATACGTAAACCTGATTGTTCGCGTGGCGAGCGCCACACCGTGTTTAATTAAGTGCCATCTGTTATTCATTTCGAAACTATTAAGTAGGTATAGAACAAAACTGAGCAGGCTGTGGTGTTAGTTTGACTTAGTGCAGGGTACTGGCTTTATTTTCCTTATGAAATGTATTTAATTTGTACTTGTACGAACACGATGATTTACATCTGCCATGCATCTCGTGACGGCTATTTTTTTGATAGCATCAGAGATTCAGAGATGATGTGAGACACCCAAAATTATAATACATAATCACGCTTTTCACAATCATAGTCCCTCACTTGGATTTTCTCCTATGTCGTGGGTGCCATGGACACGCACAAAGACAAATATATAAACACCCAGACCCAGAACAGAAATCTAAATTCAACATTTTGATGTCTGTCTGGCTGGGGATGGACCCTGAAACCCACTGCATGGCATACCAGTATAATGGCCGCTGTGCCACATGGATTTTCATGTATTCATGTTTGACTATTTTTGGTGTTGCACACTGAAGTTATAACACACACATTTCAGATTATATTACAAGTATTGACACAATTTTACCTGCAGAGCCACCTGATCTCTTTTCTCCTCTCTTTCAATTATTCTGAGTGCAGTCACAATGACAGTAGGTTCTTTGCGCACTGTATTTAATGTTCTAGCTAATATCAGTTTAATCTGTTTTTCAAGCATGTTTGAAACCATTTCAACATCTTCAAAGTAGGCCTTGAGCATAATTTTGTCATGTGATGACTGATTTGGTAATCTATGGAGTTCATACAGCAAATCGTCCCTTGAGTTCTCCAAATCACTGAGACACTATAACCATTTACAAATATTTATTTTAATACTAATTAGTTAAAGGTTTTACAGGGTGTAAACAAACCATGGTAATACAAAGCCATGAGCATAAATATGTTTGAATTCATGATGACTTTTATTCAATTCAACATTCTTATCTAATGATTATTCTTTACTTGTCCACTAACTTTAATAGACTGATAGATATTTCATTTACTATAATCAGGATGTAACATAAAATATCAAATAATACAGGGAATTTAAATGAATACCTGATGTGCATGCAGTAACTTCCCTTCACCTATCCACTGTTTAGTCTTGGCAACACTTTCAGGAACAGTAAAAATATGCTTCAAGCTATCCATAGCCGTCACATATTGTGAGTGGCGGGAATCTTCCTCTCTAACTGCTTGAAGAGAAGCAACCAAGGGGGGCACTCCCCTTAATAATTCTTCCAATTCATCCATTCTATAATGTTGGAATTATAAACAAATAATTAATTTTATGGTAAAATACAATCAAAACTTCAATTTTTAATATAGTGGACACTTTTGATGTTCAATTTAAATTTTCATTTTAGTTATTATTAATTGAATAGGATAGGCTTTTAGCAAATGTTTTAAATATATTACAAAAAAATATGTTTACTGTATATACAAAATAAAATACATTTCAGAAACATTCAACACAATAAGTAACATTTAAAATATTTACTTTGAACTTATTTGTTGCACATCATCAAGGCATTCCTGCAACTGCTTGAGGCCTACACTGACACCATCTAGTTTGCCCTGCACTGCAGATTTCAGTTGTGATTCAATTGAATTTTTTTTGTGAGTTATCCTTTTTTTATACTGTTCTACCTAGAAAAAAATAGTCGGTTAGATTTAATGTATATGTATATATTAAGATTGTAAATGTACATGCTGTCCCAAAGGTAGTAGTGACACTCTATAGGAGCTGCAAAGGGGCACCTGTAACCAACTACAGATAAATGACTACAGATAGGACAGAGGTGTGAGATGGTGTTGGCATTACTGGGGAACTAAGATTTAGGGCTTTGGGATTTTGAAAAAAAAATTGTGCTTATCAATTAATTAGCTCATGAACATTTTGTGTCCGGTGACTTATTAAAACGAATTCCGGACAGCTATCAGATGCCCTTCAAAGTGGGACAAATCTTGGTAATCATAGAAGCACTAATGAAAGGGTCATTTTTCATGTTTTCTTGCGTGTTTTACTAATAAATGTTACGCTTGATTCCATTCAGTAACGCCCATCTGATTCGTAGAAAGAAGAAATAAATTTATTACTTACTTTTTCAAGCTGACCGGGTCTTTGCATCATATTCATAACCATTTTTTCGGCTGTTGCTTTTGCTTCTTCTTCTATTTCATCCATAGTACTCATTTTATAAATATTATTAATATTTAAATTACCACAAAAAATGTTCACATTCACTAAACATCAACAAAAATGTATTTTGATTTGACAGTTTTGACACTTGTAATCATTGAAAAATGACGTTTTTGACAGTTAATGAGTAACATGGGTTATTATTATTATTATTTAAAAATGTATTTACAGCTTTGGCTTGGCGCCATCAAACCTAACTATATTAATTCGCGGCCATCTTTTAGAGTAACATGGGGAGTATAAATAAGTCTGATTCTCTATTATGACTATAATCGAGCAGTTCTTAAAATCTTAAGGACGTAATAACTCCTATAAGGTAAGTATTCTCAAAATATATTACGAAATTAATTGTCTATTATTCATGGATTCATCTGTTATTCGGATACACATTGCATACTCCTAAAGGTTTAACAATCGAGTACCGGCTAAAACAAAGATGACCGCGAATTAATATACTTAGGTTTGATGGCGGCAAGCCAAAGCCAAAAAACATTTTAAATAATAATAACGGCTTAACCAGTGAATATTTATGTCAGTTGTCAAAATGACAGATGTCATTAATGTAACCGTAGATATTTATATGACTAATGTACTGTCATGTCAATACCATTTTGAATTCATGTGTATGTCATGTGTTGTAATGTTTATCTTTTCGGTGTTTTTAAATAATCACACTTATGTTAATAATTTATAAATGATTGTAGCTTTTAAATGATGCTTTATCTTAATGTTAATTATCTTAACAGTACAAATATAAGGATACTACGTGGTTTAAACTAGAGCAAATAATCACTACTTGTATTTTTTGTGTGTTAATGTTAACTTTACAATGTGGTCCATATTATTTTTAATTATTTTATCAGCAATAGCTTTCCTGTTCACGGACGAATTAATTATGAACTTAAAAGAATTATTTATTAAAGCAGGTTTATTTGGAATTGATTTGTGCAAGGTTAACAAGAGTAAAGTGTATGTTTTTTTCAATCAAATATTATCAAAACACAACCATACATGTTATTAATAAATGAATAAGATTTCTTGATTAAATTTCAGGCCAGAGGCAATTGGTGTTGTATCAGGATGTGTGTTTTTGGTCACAAGTTTTCTGTTTATCCCAATAGCTTTTGGGTACAGTCTTTTAGACAGAGGAAATTTTCCACACAATGAGGTAATTATTATGGAAAAAGAAAACATGAGCATGTTAATATTTGTGAAAAGCAAACAAAAGTTATACTGTAGAAGTTTCTGTGATTTTTCTCTGGTGTCCTGCTGCCACACCTATTTCAACAATGTCAACTGTTGTGTTGTAAGATAGATACATATACGGGACTGGGTCCTAAAAAAATTATTTCTAATTCTTATTTAAATGAAAATTGACAAATTTTTATCCCTGGTTGGCAAAAAATTATAGAGATTCATTATTTAACCTCTGGGATAGCAGCACGTCTGTTGCAAACCTTTGATAGGACTGATCTTATCTGAGTTTAATTATAGATGTTCATGGCGACAGTTACCAATCATATCCATCCATCTAAAATGGATAACATTCATAAAAAGAAACATACATAACATTTTTTGCAGTTTGCTGAATTATTAGCAGCGTTATTGTCTATATGCTGCATGTTGCTCTTGGGCTTTGCTGATGATGTGCTGGATTTGCGCTGGAGGTACAAGCTCCTCCTCCCAACGGTCGCATCACTTCCATTACTTGTAGTATATTATGTCAACTTCAATTCCACGACCTTTATAGTACCAATACCATTGAGGCAATATTTAGGGCTATCTGTTAACATAGGTAAGAAAAATTATTTAAATTATTGTATTGAGCATTGTAAATTATATAAAAACACATTATGCCAACAATAAGAACTGATAATTGTTACAATACATTTGCACCACTCTTCGCTTAAATAGCATGGTGGAAAGGAAAGAGGCTGTGGCATAATTAATGTTGATAATGTTTCAGGTTTCTTGTATTACATCTATATGGGAATGTTGGCAGTTTTCTGTACAAATGCTATAAATATTTTAGCTGGAATCAATGGACTAGAAGTGGGGCAGTCAGTAATTATTGCCTTATCCATAATAGCTTTTAATGTAATTGAACTCACCGGAGAACAATACAAAGCTCACCTATTTTCACTACATATAATGATTCCTTACTTGGCAACTAGCTTGGCATTATTGAAACATAATTGGTATGTATACAAGTTTTATGAAAAATAGGTATTTTTAACATCATGCCTATGGTATATATAAATAGCTTATTATCATGTTGACCTTAATGTCATGAACATAAAATATACAAGTTGAAGTTACTGAAACAAAATATGTGTCTTGCCACATTATGTATTTACACAACTGCTAATAATATATTTTAACATAATTTATAACTTTTTATTTTTATTTTAGGTATCCTTCAAAGGTGTTTGTGGGTGATACATTTTGTTATGTGTCTGGTATGACATTCGCAGTTGTAGGTATTCTAAGCCACTTTAGCAAAACTGTTTTATTATTTTTTATTCCCCAAATAATCAACTTTGTATATTCTGTCCCTCAATTATTTCATATCATTCCTTGTCCTCGACATCGGTTACCAAAATACAGTGCAGAGACTGATTTACTTCATGCTAGCCGAACCGTGATTCCAAAAAAAGACTTGAATTTTTTAAATAAAGTTATTTTACAAGTATTTAGTGGATTACATCTAGTTGACAAAATTGAAGATAGTGACCAAATAACATTGAACAATCTAACATTGATAAATCTGTTTTTGATAAAACTAGGACCTACATCTGAGGTAAAGTTAACTATTAGTTTGATGTCATTTCAAGTTCTATGCACATGTGTTGCATTTCTCATAAGGTATCCTATGGCATCATATTTTTATGATGTTTAAGCAAAGATTTATTTTAAATTCAGGTTATTGTGATAAAACAATTTTTCATATTTATTTTTTTCAATAACTTTAAAATGTAAGGATACATTTAACCAAATTGTATGAATAGTAATTAGTACCTTAAAATGATTATTAATTTAAATAAATAATATGTTGTTTTTATTTTATTTTCTGCATAAATTTATAAGGTTATTGTCGAAATATTTTGCTAATAATAAATGTTTAAATACATTTTGGTTTCCGATTACATTTTATGCACATAAATCTTTATTAATGGGAATACATCATATTGTTGTACGTACATGTATGCATTCAGTTTATGAATCCATACCTATATACCAAATAATTAAATTTACTGCATGAAGTAAATAATTTTAGTCGTGTTAATATAAAAAAAAAGGTTTTTATAAATACAATTTTAAGTTTGATTTTCTAATTGTAAAATAATAATATATAATCATGTTAGTCAAGTAAAAAGCACCATTCAGCCATTGGCTCAATTTAAAAAGTTATATAAGGGTAACTGCAATAAAAAGATTTAGATCAGAAATAAAAATCTTATTAAACATTTTAAATAAAAGCAATCCATATACTTCATGTGTAGTTTTTTGTATGTAAGTCATCTTTGGCTTTATTTACACCAAACTATAAAATGTCACAAAACTCACAACAACAGCATTTATTATATTTACATTTAACATCACTTGCAATACAAATTTCATGTGCCCTTTAACCACATTAATTAATGTAACCAAATATCATATAATATATTATCTTCTGAATCATTTTCATTTATTATTCTAAGCGTTTTAAGAGTCTGTAAATAGAAAGTTAGTTCAGAAGTTACAACACCATGCTGGGGGCTGCCATTTGCTACTATGTTCATTTTTACTAGCTGTTCTCTTAATTTGTCTTTAAAGTTATCATGCACCTTCATGTAAATGGTTTTAATCTGGTCAGTTGGCAAAATATCAATGAGTGCTTCATGTAACTTGACTAAATGTTTAGAAATATATCGGAATGTTTGAGATGGAACTGGTGGCTTAGCGTCCCAACCATTCAGTTGAGAACTTAACATATTACTAACGATTAAGCATATTTTACTCTCTATTTCCTTCTTGTGGCCTGCTATGTCACTCTCAATGCTATTAAAACCGTGCAGTGATAAATCTTTTGAGTGTACTTTTTCCAAAAGCTTGATTAACAAAGGTAGAAGCCAAAGAATAACTTGTAAAGATCTGGACACTAAAGCAAGATTTGATGTTGTTATTGTTTTTAATCCAGCACTTTGAATTGCACCAGCTCCCAACACTAATTGGCAGCATCGAGAATTAAATAATCTGATAAGTTCTAGCATGCAGTGCACTAAATACTGAACAATGTCTGGAGATTGCTTGATTGCATTACAATATTCAAGTAAAATTTTAATTAATAGCTGTACCGTAGCAGCAACAGCATAGCTTTCCTTGTTTATAATTAAGTATTTTCCATCAGGTTGGCCACTCTCATACTGAATTGTAGGTGGTATTTCACCATTTTCACATATTTTATTAATGACACTCTGTAGCTCACAAGGTACATCTGCTGTTTTCCATTTTTCTGTGTTAAGAGATGCAGTCAATTGAGATCGGCGTTCTGTGTGAAGATTCTGTATGTATTTCATAGCAAAGCTTCTTAGTGCTAATTTCATTGCATTACTGTAATGACCTGTGATTTCCTCACATTTTGCAGAAAAAATATTTATTAGTTCTGACAATTTTGATAACTGAGATAAACTGGAAAATCCATATTCTCTATCAGTCCTTGTTACTATAAGATTAGCACATCTTTCATTGCTGTAGTCAGATAGAGATACAACTAGTTTTTTAACTTTTTCCTCAATTAGTAATAATTCCTCTTGTGTCCATACTTCTTCACTACCATTACCAGTTACATCACTCATTTGACTAATATCGAGTATTAAGTTGCACAAAGATAAGATTCTTTTGAATAAATTAACAATATTTGGAGTAACTCTTTCAAGGAAAATAATTCCTTCATTACACATTAGCCAGGTATCAGCATTAGAACCTCTTAATACAATTTCTGTGTTTCCCTCCCTTTCAGAAATAATTTCTATTACACATTGTTTTATAGTAGCCTGTATTGATGTCATTGCTTCAGTTTTAAATATATCCATAAAGTCAAATTCTTTCAATCTGAGAATCCCTGAAACAATAGAAACTATTTTGTCCCTTTCTGGTATATCCGTCTCATCTTTCAGTGGTCTGTTTAAATCAGATACAATAAATCTTAGGAATTCGTTATTTAACATTTTGTGTATAAGCCTCTTCATCTCTGTTAACTGTGGTGACAAATGGCGAAATGCTTGCACACCTGAAAGGCGTGTCGAGAGAACTTTTTGTGTAGAACTGATTAAATCCAGAGCGGCTACATAATCAGAGGTACTTAACAGCAGTTGGATCATTGGTTGTGTTTGCTGTACAGTTCCCATCAATTTAAGAAGTTCATGAACATTGCTTAAGTTGTGATTGATTTTAGTAAGGCTTATTAACTTCAGCGGACTCTCTGTCAAATTAGTCTTCACACCTTTAATGTTTAGTCTAGTTCCTTGAACGGTCTTTACCGCACGTGCCATCTGTTCCATTATAGTATCATGAGAAAGCATGGCATGAAAAAATGCATCAGACTTTTGCGCAACTTGTTTTGAGATTTTCATTTCAATAACATCTAGGTATGTGCTTAATGTTTCTTGTAGAGATCTGATAACACTACTAGAATCTTGTGATCCTGAAAGCCCTGGAAAAACTTTGCTGAATATTTTAGGATCATTTAGTGGTAATGATGAACTATAAAATATATTGGGTACTTCACACACATTTTCTACCACTGGTGTTTTGGATTTAACTGGAACATTTTCTTTTAATTGGCAATGTCTTCTATACCTTTTAGATATTCGTTTACAATAAGATTCAAAGTGCATTAGGGTTATCTCCGGTAGATAAGGACTAGGGTATATATCTACTTTGTCGATAAAACTGTCTCCCCATGTTTTTGTAAAGAAATTTGATTGCTTCCCTCTGTTTGGATCATTTAGAACAGCTGGCAAATTTTGTGAAGATGAATAAAATGTCCAATCATCTGAATCGTCCCTTGCAAACAAATGGTATTCTCTTACATGATATTTAAATCCGGGTTTTCGTAAATCTCCAAATTGTAGAGCTGAGCATATACCATTCTTTCCATATTGACATAAAATAATAGATCCCTCTTTAATACTGTGTTTTTCATGTATATGCCTGGAACATAAAAAAATCATGTAAATTGTGTATAAGATAATTAATGAGACGTTTGTTTAAATAGTGATAATATATGACTAACCTTTCAAATTCCGTGGCATTGTTAAACAGAAGGCTGGGGCAGTGTACACAATTTTGCCAAGCTGGCGTTTTATTACTAGCAGTAGACTTGTCTTCCATAACATCTTTGTTTCTCTCAATATATAATATCTTAAATGATCATAATTTCGAATTTAGTATCATCTGATTCTTTGATTAATTCTTAACGATTCATGTAAAGCCATGATATTGATAAAAATGTCATATTGGCACTATTGACAGTATTTGACATTGACAAATGTGACAAAATAAAATAAGACATAAAAAGTGGTGTTGCCAGAAACAAAAGCAGTTACCATTAATCTACTATTATGGGTCTCAAACTCCAATTTGAGTTTATTATAGTAAAATTCTCTTAATAATATGCCTGTTATCAGTATAGTACGATTCTATATTTAGAAATAGTCTGCTTGATTTTTATATATCACCTTATTTGTAGCACTTATTTCGATGCGATGCTGAGCTGTCTTACCCTCCGGGTCTCTCGTATGCTATGGTTGTATCAACATAAGGGCGGTGGGCAAGGATATTCAGGCCTCGAGGGGTACCCTTTTTACCCGGGCAATTCTCAAGGAGATCGAATACCTCTCGGATCCTTAACATTTACACGTAATAATATAATGTTAGTGAAAATATTGTAATATAATGTACAAATGTAAAAAATATATACCATCCCCACTGTTTAGTGGCTGGTTCGGTATAGCACTTATCTCGTAGTACCGTGAAGACGCACGAAATATATCATAATAATAATACGTAGCAGAGACATAACGTGCTAGGAGTGGAGGGAATTTCTGCTCCTAATGACCCTTTTTGGTGAGAGGGCAAAAAGCTCATGTCAAATAAATAATATTTGCCCTATTATAAATACTATTCATAATCTACTATTGGGTGGGTACAAGCTATCTAGCTGTGTTTCTCTCTGACTACAGCTTGGACTGATAGAGAATATGTATTTTCACTATTTTCCGACAGGTTATGATTGTCTTATGGGCTGCTGCGTTCTAATTTAAAGGGTTTGTATGGGAGACATAACAGCTGTGACTAACTGGTTGGTAGTGACAACTCACCATCAGGAAATCTATGCTTGCTTGCTACTTCAAACGTACATCTTCTTCGAACATCATATACAAAAAAAAACACCTTCCGCCATGAGCAGCTTGAGCCCACGCTCCGCTACGGTGCAGTACTTAATTAAAAATTACGAATACTGAGTAATAATATACGCTTGGAATTGAATATGTATTCAAAATAACGCATGTGTTCTACTAGTCCCAATAAGGACTGACATGCAATAACTACTGAGCTCGAACTAAGCCAGGCAAATATTTAATTTATATATTTAGTTTGCAGGTCCAAGGAATGCGCACTCCCGCAATCAACAACCGAACCTCTGATTCCCCCTTTTAGTACCGTAAGCAACGTCATCGTCGCACGCGCGTGTAATCATTACTTATGCGGCAACTTAATATTCTTCAGTTTTCTGAATATTTGTTTTTTTTTCCCTCCGTATTAGAGCAACAGGTAAAGGAAAGAGTTTACGAAGTGATTTTCGAAATTTGGTATTAAAGATACGTTTTTAAAAAAGAAACAAAAGAATCATTTTGTTCTTAATGCCATAATATGTGGAAAAATAATTTAAGTGCACTGATTTTTATAATACAAATGCATGGAATCTGTAATATCAAATAAACATATATATTTTTTCAAACTTATTGTTTTCTTTGCTGACACTACCCAATAAATGTAAAATTTTGTAAAGTGACAATAATAATAAAAAACGTTTATTGGTTTACTTTACATATATTTTGACCAATAACATTAGTTAAAATCAACCTTACGTTATTTGTTACATTGCATATTTTTTATATACCTAAGCTTAAATATGATACCTACATCTTTAAGCTTAGGTATATAAAAATGACGCTTTGATCACAAATAGGATCGAAGCCTAGCTTGACGTCAAAAATTAGGTTCCTCTGTTAATTGGTGGTGGTCTAGTCGTCTAGGATTTAATGAGTAATTAATAAAGATGGCTCAAATGTTATTATAGGTATCAATTCATGAAATTGGGATCCTTGGATGTTTAAATAGGCCGGATTATGAAACTACAAAATTGCGTATATCTTAAACAGTTTTTGAGTTGTGTTGAGAAGTGTTGAACGAAGTTTGAACTATTTCATGTAAACTCACAAACAAGGTTGACTCCCATTATTGTAAGTCATACTGTATAAAAAAAACAAACACTTTCAATCATTGATATGTTTTATTAAATTAATAATTTCCTCATATTTACCATGATATCTACATTTTGCAAGTTACACTTTTAATCTAATCTAATCTAATGCCTTTTCATTGTAACTTTATTATTTTTTAAATATTTAGTTAATCTACAACGAACATGCTTACTTAATAAATATGTAATGTTATACATAAAATCTTAATGTGCACCATATTTTCAGCTAAATGTATTAGGTTTTACTCCTTTTGACAATGGTAACATGCACACGAAACCGCCGATTTAAATATTAAATTCCTCTCCCCGTCTAGACAAAGCACCTTTACTGGAACCTGCAAGCGTTAATAAATTTATGAATTAAACTATACATACGTTATTGTTATGTTTGGTTCTTAATCTTTAAAATAAATGTGACCTTCTGCAATAAATTGTAACAATGCTGAGCACGGTTTCCTCTTAGGGTGAGAGAAGTACCCATAGGCCACAGTTTAACACGCTGGCCAAGTGCGGATTGGTAGAAACACCTTTAAGAACTCTTTTTATTTTAAGGCATGTTGATTACCTTACGATGTTTCACTTCATCGTTAAATCAAGTGATGATTATACTATGATACTAAAAAAATATAGCATTAAGGGCGTGCCAAGAATTTGAAACTCGAACTGCCAGATTTTAAGGTTGCATAGTAAACCACTACACTGTCATAGCAAATTTGCAATTTTAGGCAGTAACTTATGAAATTTGGTTTTGCTTACATCTTCCGACTCCATGATATTACAACACTGTCCTAAGGAGGTGACTGGGTGACGCTTAAAGCCCAACATTATGCTCGGCAATGACCACGATTCGCAATATCCACGACACGCATTTGTAGTAATCTTAAATTCGACGCAGTCTGGAATACTTATGTTTCTCGTGTGACCTGGAATAATAAGTAACAATCTTTTTATACGTGTGTCCTCGACAACTCTTATAATATTAAGCAATAGATAACCAAAATAACTAACCGATTCGGTGACATCCTGGTTTTCTCCAAGTTTCCGCAGTAATGGCATTAGTTAGAGATATAAGTAACATTAAGCTTTTTAGGAACATTGTGACTGTAAATTCAATTTGTGAATGAATAAAGCTTCGAAACGGATGCTTTATATATCATTTTCTTGAATTAATTTGCAGAAATTGTCAACGTATGAGGTAAAAATAAAAAAACTTTACTCACAAAACGTAGGTATCTAGGTATTGATTACGTATTGAGGGCCACCTCATCACCATTTATATATAACATAATAATGAAAGTTCAGTATAATAAATGAAGTATTCGATCTTTAAATATGATCTACCTATGTAGATAAAAGTATAACTATTATACTTTTAGGGCCGACGCACATAAAAGGGTTGTGGCGCGATGGAACAAAAGCGACGTCGACGATTTAGGCCCTAAAATTATAACGTGGACGGGCCTGTGAACATTTATCCTTGTCCTTGTTTTTAATATTAAATATATCGCAAACTGGGATGATAAATCGATAGAAATCAATTTTTATGGTATGACTTTCTTTTTAACAGTTATTTAGTGCAGTACCAACGTATTAGTACTTAAATTTAAAAATAATATTTAGTTAAGTTTTACAAATAACAGTAGGTAATATACTTTCACGATTGTTTTCTTGTTTTAAATTTTCGGCAAATTTTATTTTTAACAAGTAATTAGTCCAGTTATAGCACCTATATTCAAAAATAATTATTTTTCTAATCTTCTTCGAACATCTTACTGTTGCAGTAGTAACACAGGTAACAAAGGGTGTGATAGGTAGGATTACACTATTTTATCAAAGTATCTATGTAAAAAAAACTTTTTTCAATAGTGAAATTAATGTGTAAATGTTTGCCTCCTCTGCTAAGTGTCTCTGTTCATAAAGCCTAGCATGTTTCCATTTCGTTAAATTCAGTAAAGTGTTGACGTTCAAACTTTTATGGACGGGATAAAAACAAACGACCCGAAATTATAACGTCGTAATAGAGTTCTTACTTAGTAATGGTGCTACGAGAAAAGGTACCTCTTACCTACCTATCTATGTTATTACTATGTTTTTTAATACCCGAGTAATTTATTGTATGACAATATTTCTATATTCGTATTTTATGAAATAGAAAAATATAGCCCTATTGAGTCCACTATCAGTAAGGGATGATTGACATCTATACTCCACTTGTGGTAGATGCAGGATGAAGTATAAATAGGCAAGGGCGTAGCCAGAATTCTCCATAGGGAGGGGCAGATCAAGAATGTTGTTCTCATTTCTCATACAACGTCAACATTATAAAACCTCAGCCACGTTTAGACACTACGCAGGGTAAAAGATGACCTTCCTACATTGTAAGTTTTTCTAAGTAGATACATCCATTAGGTACTTTTTAAAGTTATTTTATTCGCTTTACTTATCGTTATTAGTAATAAAGCTTAAGGTAACAAAAAAAGGCTTTTTCATCTGTGACCGATTCTCTAGGGAGGGGGCAGCTGCCTCCCCCCCGACCGTACCTGGCTACGCTCATGTAAATAGGTAGTAGTTTCGGAGGTGCTTATGAAGATGAGCCACAAAAAAAGTTTCCCCATAATTAAGTATACTAGACGCATGAGACACTATAAGTACCTAACTAAACAATTTGTTTGGTATGTATTTTTAAAGAATTCGGACCTGAGTAATACATTTGTCTTTACGCTACTGCGTCAGACGGTATATAATGTTTTATCATATATTTTTAAATTTTTATTTAGCATTTTAATCCACTTCATTGAAAATTACTTAATCATATACCAATAATGTTGCTTAGCAACTGAATTTGTAAACTTAACAACGCAAACAAATGAAATCTGCTTTGACATGGACATGGAACAAGAATACAGGATATTAAATCTTTATAGATCGAGACAGTATGATGAATGTATTAAGTTATGTGATATCGCTTTGCAAGATACGGGCGACCGTATGATTGAATTTGTTCGGATGCGTTCTATGACCGTACAAGCGAAGGTTGCGGGCAATGGGTATGAAGAAGTTGAATATTTTCCACAACAAGATGAATTGGCACCTACAGCAGTCGCAAAAACTCCACGAATGGGTACATCATTTCAAAGGGAAATAAAGACTGCTCAACATTCACAACCTACTGTAAGTAATATAGACATCTAGTTTTATTTTAGAATAAGTAAACGATGACGCAGTCTACCTGATAGTAAGTAGCTATTGCCGATTCACAATGCCACTTAATAATTTAACTGTGTTAAATTTTATCAGATAATTTATTTACACAAATTATTTATTGAATTTAGAATATAATTTAAGTTTAAAATTTTACTTGGCTAGTTTTTACCACTAAACTCAATTTTATATATAAATACAGTAACAAGTTTATAAAGTAAGGAAGATAAGGTAACTAGACAAATACAATAAAACGTTCAGGTTTCATATACGTAAAAATTAGACAAGTAAAACTTTGAGCTTGATTTATGTTGTGTCTCCTATTTCTGCCTAATAACAACAGTGTTATGCGCTGTTGTGTTCTGGTCTGAAGGGTGTGGTAAGGGAGACATACTTTTTCGAGGCGTTCCATCTTAGTCCTCA
>MOOZ01000764.1:375426-397034 GCA_002930495.1 Cecropterus lyciades
TAAATACATAAATTAGTTTTCTTAGTAGTAACTAATACGCGGGTGAAACCGTGGGGCGCAGCTAGTTTTATATAAAACTTATAATCGAATTTTTAATTTTCAGTCTACAGGTGATATATCGCTTTCACGACGGTGCTTGCAGGCAAGTCTTGCAATCACAGATCATGCTCCTGCCAGGCGCGCGCTGAAGGCGATCGCCACCCATATACATGCTAGGAATCAAACATAAATACGTACCTTCTGTGTACCTGACGAACCTACTCGCATCTATTGCAATACTCGTAGTGGATAAATTTATGTACGAAGAGTATTCACGGTAAATAAAGAAAAAAATCACTTAATTTTTTGTTTTTATTATTTTACTACGTATAAGTAAATAACTTATTTATTTATTTACTTATTCATGTATACATTCCTAACGCCTAAGAAGCTATTGAATAATGCTCAAGAATCTGGTGTGAAAACAAATGCTAGATTATTCTAAAACTAAATAGGTAGAATCCATATGCTACCAGGTATCCATATACCTACTGACCGCATACACTTATTGCATGTAACTTAAATATTCGTCCATAGATGGTTCAAACATCTCTAAATTTCGTAATTCCTGATATTTCAAAGACATCAGAGAGTCCAGTATTGGTTCCGGATGCGTCCGTTGTTGTAAAAACTTGTTTGAATCCGAAAAGTCAGTTTCCGGTTGTATGCGCGATATATGCCGCATTTTTACCTGAAAATAGTGTAAATATCTTTTAGTGAAATAGTTTCGTATCGGTTAATAAGGGGCAGGAAGGATTTGTAGTGTCTTCGATTCCACTATAAATTACTTCTATATACCTATAACAACCTACTTATTAATAACCGATTAGAATAAGAGCGACTTCGCCTAGGCGACAATTTGTTGTGATGTGTTGTTTTGTAATGCAAGGGGCTTCTTGTTCCGAGGAGTTGTAACAGCATCACGTGAGAAAGGAAGCAAAACATTACTTTTAGAGATCTTGGAGTTTCTCTTTAAACATAATGAAGCCAGTGAGAGTTTTAATGAGTAAAAATATCACAGAATTTCAGATGTTTCGAACATTTCCCCCCAATACCAAAAAATGGGTCTTACGCTAAAAATTGTGCACGTGCATGCTTGAATGTCTAAATTGTAACAGAATGAGCAGCGATTAGATGTTGCTGGCGCGAGCAACGTGTTTGTACGCAAGTGACACATCAGCCTACTCTTTTAACTAGTAGCGGATTTAACATAAGGGTCAGTAGGCTGGAGCCTAGAATGGCAGTGTAGAATGGAAGTGCAATTGCAATTTTACGGGTGGCAAATATAATGCTATCTTATGCGTGGGTCAGAGAGCACAATGACCCTTGGGTGGCACGTCTTGGGGGCGGCAAAATATTTAGACGTGCCGACCTTTTTTTGCTGACTTAATTCTTTAAATGAGTAGCGACTTTTTCAATTTTTGTCACGACACTGAATAGACCAGCGTACTGACTGCAAATGTTTTTTAATTCGCCACTGTTTGTTACCGATATTTTTCTGCCAGTTAATAGGTAAACATTCACGGTCCATTTAACAAAACTACCTGAAATAACTGTAAACGATTGAAGCCAAAATTATATAAGCACACTACAATTGGTGAACATCTGGGAATGGAGACCCGCTCTGTGCAACCGTGCAAGACTTAGAGTACGTCCTTAGACATCGTTTAAAATTTTGTAGTTATCACAGTAATTAAATACTTATAATCACTTACTGAGACATTATAATAAGGTACTAACCTGTTCTATGTTAGATTGTGTTACGCCAATACTCTCCCAACTATCTGTATTTTTTGGTATCATTAAAGGCTTAGAAATATTCATATGTCTGTCTTTAAACGGAATTCCATTCCCAAAACCAAGATTGTGAAGCATTTCCTTTGTCTTTCGAAGTTGCTGGGCATCTTTGCTTGAAGTGAAGATAACATGTGCCTGAAAAATTAATGCAACGCTTCTAATCGTGGTGCATACGCATTTTTTTATTTCACTGTCTGAAAAAGTAATAAATATGTTTTAAACATAAACCGTGCTAGTCCATGTATATAGTTCAGCAGCTATTTGAATTACAACATATATAAGCTTACCGTAGTTTTTAAAGACATCGTATTTACCCCCTACAATTATCATCTCTATTGGGGTATCCTTGCAACTTTCAGTAATTGATTGAATGCACGTTTCAAGCGTGTTCCAGATACTTTTTATTTTACTGAGATCTACCATAATACAAAAGAACGTTTTCCCGTTTTTGGAAATGGAAATCAGAACATTCTTTAACATCTCTAATTTGCCACCGTACTCCCAAATATGGAAAACAGTCTTGTCTAAACTTTGTTTTTGCATAGATTTCCGACCAAACGAATACTCCAAAACTGTTGTTTCACGTACTGCATCAGTTTTATCAAGAAAACTGTATAACAGTGTTGATTTGCCCTAAAAATTAAGTAATTAAGTCAGTGGCGTAGCTGGGGGCATGGACGATGCTAGAACAGTCAAAACCATCAATGACTGGACCCCGCAGCAGAAAAGCTCCGGTAACCGTTAAGTCTTGTGGGAAACCAGAAGGGCATTTGGAACAGAATGCGTGAATGCCCTAGGGCTCTTCCAGTTATGGGAGAGACATGGGTCTTCTTATGTAATTGTAGGTATGTTTTATTGTTAGGCACGGGTTTTTTATTATCAAATTGAAGTGGGACAACAATTAGGTATAGATATATCATACTCATTTAGTAGGAAATGTAGAAATAAACACACTATGTTTACCACAGATTTACTTCCGACAAAAAATAAGGTACGAGAATTGTCTTCATCTGGTTGCGAGAGTGATTTATTAATTAATTGTGTCGCAATCTCGGGTATAGATAACACTGCGCCTGTCATTATTTAATGTAAATTAATGCAAATAAATAAAGAACAAATCCAGATAAATAATATTTTTGTATCAAGTAGTATTTCAATAACTTGTTATTATTAGCCAGTTAGAAATTTAGATGCATTCATTTGATGGGTCGTTGCTTAGCAACAATTACAGTAGGTATGTCACAGAGTGCCTACTTATTTTTTTATTTTAAATAGCAATACTAGAAGTACACCTATAGTTATAGTTTAGCTTCACACTTAGTGCTTTAAAAGGTAGGTAGGTAAATTGTTAAAAATATTAAAACAAAAAAAACCCGACTGCTTTTTTTGTTCATAATATATTTAATTTAACGCTTAATCAAAACACACGGCAGCGTTATATCAAATACCCTACCCACTTACAGATGTCCCAGAAACTTGAAATTTTGATTCCAGCTGGTTAACAGTGTGCATATAAAAGAATAAAACTAAGCAAATTTTAACAATTAAAAATATATTTCAATTTACTTTTTTTTATTAGTGAGCGCCTGATAAAAATTTTATGGCAAAAAATAGCACTTAGCTGATTACTTTTTAGTGCCTTGTTGGGTTTTGTGACATCAAATAAAAACATCGATGGAAAGCTATCTAAGTGATAATGAAACCTACTTTCCTTTACTAACAATAAAAAACAACTAACGTGGGAACGGGGAATTATGATCTTAACATAATCTGACAGTACCTAAGATAAATTAACAAGACTATATTTTTGCTATTTCTATACTATATTGAAGAAAAGAAATAATTTCTGTACAGAAACAATGACATCGCATAAAAAAACATAAATGTTAAAAAGCCAAGTTCATTACTGTCTACTTAGCCTACAAAAGAATTGATAACTAAATAGTTACCAAGTTCTGTATATTATTCTGAAATTTTAAGGTACAAGCATACATAAAGCCTTTAAATAAATTAAAAATTCAATTTCCCATATTGCTACAACAACAATATTTTCAACTCTTAGCTTGCTCGAAAAACATTATCTTATTTCTGAGGCAGTCAGGTAATGTAATAATTATATGGATCTACGCAAGATGAAGTTAAGTAAGGATGTGGGTTTAGCAACTGCACAGTTAATTTAATTATGACACAGGAAAGCTCAGAACAGCCGATGTCTGCTCACAGACGTGACCATAGATATATAAATATGTTGTTCATATGTGAATATAAATAAATTTTAACTCAACCCCTAAAATTGTAAAGGTCAATGACACCTGGCAATGCCCTTAGAAAATTTAAATATAATTAAATGGAAGATGAACAATTGACACGAAATTTTTAATTCAAGTATAAAAAAACCACAGGTTTATGAGATCTTTATTGATATATAATAAGTTATTATACTGGTTAACTGGTGATGAATTACAATATTATTAATATTAATTATTATTATGAAGTAGGAATACGTAGTCAAGCCATAATACTTTACATAAAATTAACATGAGATTGTAAATTTTTATATTCTTTTTCCTTTACAATAATATCTCTGTTCAAAGTCTGAAGAATATCTTGAAACCTTTGTCTCAACGTCATGTTTTCTAGACCAGCAATCTCATGTTGAGTCCTCTGCCTCCTTAATTTCAATTCTTCTAATTCAGCTGCTACCTGCTGTAATTCCAACTGCCGCTGCTCATTCATTGCGTTGTGTGATGCAAATGTTTCAAATCCAGAGGTTGAACAGGAAGGATCCTGTTTTGTTACCGATCGAGCCTGTTTGTTCTTTTGTTTTTTACCAGTTGATTCTAATATGTCAGCCTTAAATTGTGTTGGTACCATGGTACTCTGGTTACTGTAACTTGTATTGCCTGATCCTTGAACAGAGGTACTGTCTGACAACTGATCATCATATGAAGATAATTTGATATCCTTTCCCTCCACATCTACATTATCATCTTCAATATCGCTGTCACTTAAAGCACCACCAAATATATCTTCCACTTTAGAACCCACATTAACATTTTTAATTTGTTTAGTGGTTTTAGATTCCTTTTTCACTCTACTCTTGTTTGGTGTTGACGCACTAGTATCAGGTTTTGAGTTGTGTTCATCTTCCTCCTTCACAACTTCCCAAGTTACACTTACTGCTTCGTTATCAGCTCTAAGAAGCCTTTTCACTTCTCTCTCAATCTCAGGTCCTTCTGTATTCTTCTTTCGTAAAGTTTTTCTAAAACGCCGCTTTCTTACATTTTTTGTTGGTGGCGTTATACCATGGGGCCACAAGAATTTTTTGTCCACTTTAAAAGGATCTTTTTTCTTGTTTTTGACTGGCGATTCTTCTTCTACTGATTGGTCTTTTTCAGTTTTACAAATCATGATTTGACAAATATCTGCTGTTTTATAAACACTCTTTTTATCAATCGTTTTGAGAGATTCAATAATGGTAGGTAAATCCATAATTCGTCCATAAAGAAGCCAATGATCAAATCTCACTTCACCATGCCTCATATCAGGATCAAATTGTATTGTAAGTCTATTTTTGAAGCTTTCTCCAGACTGCAACAGTTCCCTCAACAATTTTGCAGGCTCCTCGGGTAATCTCATGATAAATTGAGACTCTAATTCCACGGGATATTCCGGTTCCCGTTTTTCCCTATTCATTGTTACGATTTGTTCAAATACAAATTATACCCATATATTTAAACTAATATAATCTATAAATATATTTCACTTAATCAAGCATTGAAAAAAGTGTAGTAATAAATTCTCAGTTTCGCATGAAGAATTTTTAAAGATAGAAGATGGCACAGCTTCACAGAGCTCCCGGCTGTAGTCAAGTAGTCAAAGTCATGCTCATGAATAGAGGTGAGAATTTCAAACATATGTTGCCATTTGTCAATATAATCTTATGTCATATTGTTATAATCATAGTTGTACGTTTTAATATTTGGAAAAAAAAAACTACTGCTTAATAGGTATATGATTAAGTTATAGTTTTTTAATTACTAATTTATTTTCATATTTTATAGTATTTTTTTTTATTTTGATGCTTATGACAATAAAATGAATAAAATAGGAAGCTTAATTTATTATAATATTATAGGCATCAAAATCTGAATTTTTAATTATCTTGTTATTCTTTGTTTTCGTATTGATTCGATACCTTTTAAAGATTGTATATTTGGGTAAATAATGCTTTTTAACTAAACACTTCCATCTCAATGTCTCGTTACACTATTATTTTCCACGTTGCCCTTTCCTTGTTTTTGAGTATATTTTGAATTTAACTATTTTAATAAAATCGATTTAATAAAGAACAAATATTTTATTTAAACATAACGCATGCATCCCAAGAAAAATATTTATTTATAGATAATATATATCGTAGTCTTGGATGTGTAATTTTTCTATAGTCTATGATATTTATATTCTATCTTTAATATTTTGCAATTCTGCTATTTCTGATGTCTGTGACTATTTTGGTGATGGTGATACGGAGAATTAGAAAATATCAATTTGTTTTCTGGCAGAAAATATTTGTAGGTCGCGTTAGGTGTAGCATATTGTAATACTTAATATGATACAGTATTTTTTTGTAACATCATTAACGTTTATATAGTGAAGTGAAGTTTTAAGAACAATAATTTAAGTGTAATGGCTAATTGAGTAAGTGGAGACTATTGTCACCTTGATTTTATAAGCAATATTATTTGTTTTTATTTGACTCTAAATGGGTATGGCGTATAATTGCAAATCTGTTAATTACACTGTTCATATTCTCGTTAATTTGCCTTTATACAAGAGACCTATATGTTTCTTTCCCAAAAGAGAAAGGCATCATTTACAATCATTTATTATTTCTTTAACCCACATAATTATTTTGTCTCTCATTTCATTTATAACTTATTAATTATCGTGCTACAGAGAGTATTATATGGTTTACTTATAAGTATTTTTGGTAGTACTTAAACATGCTGATTTCACAAAATTGCAACATGAAGGCATACCATAATTTCCTATTTACCTACTGTTATTAGTCACATGCTCACTGTGAGGCATATATTGAGTTTCTGTAGCAAAATAAAACTCCAATACCATATTCTGTTCATGTGTCAAAGCTAATTTGGTTTTATTGTGATGGGACTTTGAAGTTCAAATTTAGTGTATGAGTAGTTGCACAATCATGTAGTTAAAATAAGAGGAAAAAATCTATTATAACGAAAAATTATCAAATTCACACAAGCTTGTAAGATATCTTTGATATATTTCCTAATTCATAATTAGGTGTCTGAAATGTAAGCATTGTTAAAAGTGCAAAAAATATGTTTTAATTGATAGTATCATATTTTTGATGGAAAAAAAAAGCAATATGATTTTGCAATAAATCTTTTGACTACATTCGAAATATATATTTTGACTATAAACACATTATACATTTAAAAAAAAATAACAAAGGTACACTAGGTTTTTTAAATTAATTGAATATTTCAAAATTTGTTTCCAATTTTTATCTATAAGGTCAAAACTTTGAAAAAAATTAAGAGTATGGCATTTAAAAACCCAACTAAATTAGATTCAGTTTGATATGCCGGAAGATCATCTGGTATTAGAATCTTAGTTTAAATTTGCATTATTTTAGTTTTACAAAGAATTAAACTATATCAGGTCAAATGGAATATGAAAGTTGTACCATGTATATTTTAATGTTGTATTTGATATCTTCAGACATCAAAAAAGGTCTGAATGTTCAGAGAGGCTGTGAGATCTTAGAAATAGAATTCCAAAAATGAATTTATTAAAACTCATAAAATTCTACCCTGCTTTGTAATAATTTTAGCCACTGAGGATTTTAACGGTGAGAATTTAAAATGATATAAATATGATATTTAAAAAAAAAAGGTGTGAATTATCTGTGATATCACTCACTAAAATAAACCTAAGCAATTAATTGATACACAGTAGTCGTTGTATTACAATATAATCTTGTGAGCTTAGAATGCTTTTTTCATTTTGTTTTCTGTCTACATTAAAAACATTTAAAAAACATCAAAATTATACGTAATAAATTATATGTGTGGTTTTTAATTTCTTTATATTTTGTTGCAGGGTTCTATAGAATATCCACAAGGATCAAAGGTATTATTATTTCACTATTACCAATACAATATGTATGTAATATATAATATTTACTATATAATAAAGACAAGGAATTGGGCAGTTTTGTAATTGAAGAGGGCTATTGCAGATGGCGGAAGTGGATCCTGAGACATTGCTTGAGTGGCTGCTGACAGGGCAAGGCGATGAGCGGGACATGCAGCTCATTGCCTTAGAGCAGCTGTGTATGCTGCTACTTATGTCTGATAATGTAGACAGATGCTTTGAGAGGTAAGAGGATGTTAATTGTACAATAAAATAGCATTATATCTTTGTCTAACTATAAATTGAGGAAAAGGTACTTTACCATATGTACAGTACATGAGTGTGGTGCAGGGACTGTACCCCTTAAGTTTTGGACGATTAAAAGATTGTATTTGCTTTGGGGCATACATAATCGTGTTTTATAGATATATACATAAAATTGTTAAAAGCTAGTAATAAAATGCGATTTTATAGAGTTTGGTAGTTAATTTTGGTTACATATTTTTACATTGATTATTACAATATTTCATTTCAATATTTGTGAAAATAAATAATATGGGTATATTTTGAGATAACATAAGTGTTCCCTTGTGGATATCAATTTACGGATACAGTCTGTGTGCCATGTCTATGTGTAATATGAATTATAATGATGAGATACGTTTTATCTTAACACTTATTATAAAACAAAAAGCACTTGCATGTACATCTGATAAGCTTTCACATACTAACATTAGTGAAGCTTATCAGATAAAGAGACAATATGTTAAATAATGTAATTTTCTACATGGTAAAAGTTTATTAAAAATAATTTTGTTTCAGTTGTCCTCCAAGAACATTTTTACCGGCACTATGTAAAATATTTCTTGATGAATGTGCACCAGATAATGTTCTGGAAGTAACAGCAAGAGCAATAACTTATTACCTGGATGTTTCAGGTAACTTAGAATATTTTTTTCATTAAAGTGTATTATGACACATAATACACTTTAATGATTTCATAACATATGAAAATGTATTAAAATTTTTTGCTCCATGTAACATATCACAAATTACAAATATATATATATGTATATATATTTGGCTGTAGGTTTGTGATTAATTGAATATAAAAAAAATAAGTTGTGTAAAATTACTGACATTATATTTACTTGCAGCTGAATGCACAAGAAGAATTGTAGCAATTGAAGGTGCTGTAAAGGCTATATGCAGCAGGTTATTAACTGTAGATCCCAATAATAGAGCTAGCAAGGATTTAGCAGAACAATGCATTAAAGTAAGTAATTCATTACTCATGTACTTGTGTACATGTATTTTACTGTTTTTACAATATAATTTTATCTTTGTGTTATTATTTTAGGTATTAGAGCTTGTTTGTACTCGAGAGGCGGGCGCAGTGTGGGAGGGTGGCGGTTTACCAGCCGTTTTACATTTTATTACACATCACGGCACTTCTGTACACAAGGACACTCTTCATTCTGCTATGGCTGTTGTGTCTAGGTATTTATTTCATTAACTTGTAGTAAACTACTAATGTATTTTGTATATACAAAATTTGTAAAATTTCTAGTCAATCTTGCCTTATTGTAGTAATGAAATGAACAATATTCGTAAATGATAACAAATAACTTCAATTTGCTGTGTTATGGATGAATTCAATCAAATAAATGTGTCAAAAAAGTATTATTTTTGGTATTAATTAATTGATCAGCTTTTTGTAAAAAGAATACGAATATATATAAATTTTATATTGGAGAATTCTTTGTGGTTAGATTTTAGAAGCACCATTGCCTCGTCTATTTTTACCTTATAACAGCAGTGTAACAGTTGTTTCATTTTGGTATGGAGGGAGTTGTATGGGAAAAACACTTATAGCTGGCGCTCCAACATAATCCTCAGAGACAGCAACACATATACAGATGTGATCGATTATGGATGTCCATGGGCCGGACTGGGCACCTACCATAGGGGCAGACTGTTTGCTCGTTGCTACTTCTATATGTTAAACCGATGTGCACGCAGAGTATGTGGTAAAATGGAGCCGGGTGACGCTCGGGTGGGTGACGCGGTGTCCTCGCTGTCTGCGTTGCTGCGACACAGCGACGCGCGTGTGGCGGACGCCGCGCTGCGTTGCTTCGCGTCGCTCGCTGATCGCTTCGCGCGCGCGCACGCTGACCCAGCGCCTCTCGCTGAACATGGTAATCTTTCTGATTGTACAGTCCGAAAACATTACAAATAATAATAACAGCTTCAATTTGTTACCTAAATATATATTTTTAAGTAAATAATTAATAATGGGGCGTGTATGCTACGCACCAACTATGCGAACTGCAGCGTGCTGCCACTGCCCATTATACCTGTAGTGCACCATTCAATGATCTTATGAAACATATACTATTTCGACATGTATGATTCTTTCCTACAAATACTATGTTAGTCTTTATTTACTTATTCCCATAATAAAAGTCGATAGCAATGTTATTTGGTGTTAGGTATAACTAACAATATAAACAAACAATATTTATTGTGAGCTAGCTTCATCCCGCGGCTCCGCCCACTTCAGCTACGTTTATTACTGTAATGATTAAATCATATGTATAATCCAGGTTATAAACTATCTGTGTGCCAAATTTCCACATAATAGACGAGTAATTTTTGCGTGAAAGAATAACAAACATGCATTCATCATTACAAACTTTCGTCTTGATAATATTAGTAAAATAGGCATATAATAAATATACTACATGCAAATAGTATAAAAGAGTGGTTTGTAGGTCTAACCAAGACCCACTTTAAAGCACAACTTCAACACTCTCGTCTGTCAAGTATCACTTGTTGTTGTTGTGTGTATGTTGTGTGTTGTGTTATTCACATAGAATAATGTTATGAAAATCATATTATGTAGGTCTGATAGAAGAACTCGTGAGACGCCTGGGCAGTACCGAGAGCTCGGACGACAAGTGTCTGGTGCCTCCTGTCTCCACCACCGTCAGCCTTTTGTCGACGCTTTGTCGTGGATCTGCACAAATAACACATGTGAGTTATTCTTAATTTTACTCCTACATTTTTATATCAGCAATATCAATATATCAGTCACACTATAGAGTGTGACTCTCATTTATTTCCTATATGGATGTCGTTTTTATCAATGTAGTACTTATCTATCATAGATAGGTCAATTGTTATCACAATTTTTGACATACATTTTATGTTCTTAAGGAAAATATCAGGTGCATGATAACATTTGTTTATAAATATTCGTTATCTCTATCGGATTAACTAATATTTTAGAATGACACATCGTTATAATTAATGATAAATTTGTCATATGTAGACAACAAAGGATTTACATTATTTTTCATTTTACAGGACTTGGTACGTCTTGACCTGTGTTCAGCCATTGAAGCTGCAGTTCAGGCGGATGAACGCTGGTGCTTGGAGTGCATGCGCCTCGTAGATTTACTTTTAGTTCTACTTTGCGAAGGACGACATGCTATTCAGACGTACGTATATGTTTTGTTTTATATATATCAATAATTAATAATATGCATGCTCTAAAATAAGTCACTACATATCAATATTAATTGAATAATATGAGTGCCACAAACAAAACCATTCAGGAAAAAGTATATGTATGTAGGAGCCAGACACTGGTTATGGTTACATTCATTAAATTACTACATTCCTTTTTTATATTAGTTAAAAATCTTGTCAAATCCCAGCTTAATATCTGCATTTTTAACTCTAATTGTACTTTCAGTCCTCTCTTTATGCTTTTTGCTATCTTTAATTTGATTTATTTTATAATAGATGCTGTATTTAAGTTCGTAAAATTTGCTTTTGTTTAATTCATGATCAATTTGTACTTAGGACTAACCTTAAATCTGTTTATTGCATCTCGCCTATTCTTTCCGTTCATAATCGCTTTAATTCCGTACCCTAAATTTCGTAGTATTATCCGCTCTTTTCTAGGTACAATAAAGTATATTACGCATATACCTGGCAACTTTGTTCACGCTAAACATTGTGTTACATTGGTGCGCGCGAGATCTTCACACGCTAAAAGTACTCTCTGATTTAATAAATATTTTCGCAGTGGTGCGAATCGCAACGCAGCGTCTACGTCGGGCCAGAGCGGCGGTGCGAACGGAGAGGGCTCCAGCGGGGCGAGCGTGGGAGCGGCCGGGCCGGCGGCCACGTCGGGGGCGCGCGGAGACAAATCCCACCGTCAGCTGATTGACTGTATCCGCGGCAAGGACACGGACGCGCTCGTCGCGGCCGTATCGAGCGGCGCGGTCGACGTCAACTTTACGGACGACGTCGGCCAGACGCTACTCAACTGGGCCGCCGCGTTCGGCACGCGTGAAATGGTCGAGTTCCTGTGTGAGAAAGGTGCGTTTTGTATACGGTATCGCTTTTATTTTGTAATATCAAAAGTGTATGATTAAAAATACGTATATTTTATAACATATAAAATATACGTATTTTAATTGATGTAACATATTTTTAATTTGGTACAATTTAATTAGATAATTTAATAGAAGTGTGAGCATTACGTCGTCCTTAAAGTATTGGTCTTTTTTCAATAAGAGAGACACGTTCTAAAAGTCTAAAATTATTTCTTAATAATCGTAAGAATCCTATAGTAATGAATGCATCTTAATTATGCATGAATATGAATTGCCATAATATTTTTGTTAAAGATTAAAATAAAGAGACTACTATTTTCTCATTTTATTCTAGTTTTACTTGTAACAATTAAATTACTACGTAGGTGCGGACGTAAATCGCGGTCAACGTAGTTCGTCGTTGCACTACGCGGCGTGCTTCGGTCGGCCCGCGATCGCTAAGGTTCTACTTCGTTACGGCGCTAACGCGGATCTCCGCGACGAGGATGGCAAAACTCCGCTCGATAAGGCAAGAGAACGACATGATCAAGGTATTCATTTGCATATTATTTACTTTATATTATATTAAACGTATTTGTGGCTTGTCAGAAGACATCTGCGTTTCACATTTTAAATGTCAATGCGTTGAGGAAAGTAGAAGGCATGGCATAATGCCCCTACGACTAGTACATGTCATCAATTTGCTAAATAGATAAATTATTTATCGTGATCACTTAGCGTGATTTTTCGATACCTAATTGTAAAATATAAATTCATTTTGAGGCTTTAACTGTATTGCAGGACACAGGGAAGTGGCAGCAATATTACAGTGCCCAGGCGAATGGTTAGTAGTAAGCAATCAAGATTCGCCAGCTTCTTCGAACGATGAAGACTTTCCTGAAACTGGAGATAAAGAAATGGCTGCTATATATTTAGAGTGAGTTTAGTTTACATTAATTATCATGAGAGTGACTGCGTACTTCTACTGATGTCCAATCTCGAACACGAATTTTAAATTATTATTCTAGGAATGATCCTTATAATACAAAGAATATTGTATAGGAACATAGATTTGTGGAAGCTATGAAAACGACATTTTTTCCAAGTGTGCCAATGAAAGTCGAAAAGAACTTCTAAAAGCATATGCATTAGCTAAGCGAAGCTCAACTAGGTGTTAGGGATCAATGAGCATTCTTTTGTTTTTATTGAATGAATAGATGGGCATTTGTATTATAGTAATTTGAATAATATAGCTCTGCCTCTCCCTGTGGATGTCGTAGGATTCGACGGGCAAAATTCAGGAGATGGGCAACAGTGTCTTCTTGGGTAACATTAACAAACTACTGCGATCACCGACTCGCATGCTAGGCGCAATGTTTATTAGAAAAACCCCATTAGGGGAGGTCTTTATACAGTAAGTTGATCTCAAAAGACTGATGGATGGATGGATGGAAGAATAATAAAATGTAACATTTGTATGACGTCAGGCGGTTGGTGCCGGTGTTCTGCGCGCGGTACGTGGGCGCGGGCGGCGCGGGCGTGCGGCGCGCCTGCCTGTCGCTGGTGCGCAAGATGGTGCACTACGCGCCCGCGCCGCGTCTGCGCGCGCTCTCCCGCCCGCCCGCCGCCGCGCTGCTCACGCGCCTCGTCGCGCAGGTGCTCGACAACCAGGTAATGTGAAACTAGTTACATGACACGCGGTAACGCTAGGGTGGCAAATGATATGTGCACTGCGCTGCAACACGTTGCAACATTGCTAAATTTTCCACACTGTGACACAAGCCACACGACACACGGTCGCACTACGGGACAAATTTGCGCGTCGCAAGACCGGCTTTATGAGTCTTGTCTATATCCGGTATATCCGGTATAGTCTATGTCCGGTTACACTAAGAGACAAATGACGTGTGAAATAATGATTAGACGTGCCCCTGCAACGTTGCGACATTGTCCCGCGACAGTCCACGCAACATGTCACCCACAAACAAATCAGAGGGAAATTGCGCGATACTTATCTCAATATGATGCTCATTAACAACGTAGGGCGCCATGTTGGGCTAATATGTGCGCAAGATAATGCACTATGTGCCTGCGGCGCGCTGGGCTCGTCGCGCAGTTGCTCGACAACCAGATACTTCATCTTCATCAATTTTCCTCTATCGCACCACTCGCCGAAGGATAAAGCTTCATCTGCACCATCTGGATTCGTGGCGGTCCTCCACTGTTCGGTTTCCACGCTCTTTCCTGCCACGAATGTGTGAGATATCAATTGAGCTTCCTCCTAAGGTATTGCCGGAGCGTTATGATGTGGGGCTCTTCACGAAAGGTTCAAAGAGAGCTCTCCTCCAAAGCTGGCGATAGAAAGTGCGATTCTACTGGGGTTGTAAATGATGATGTAGGTGGCGATGACCACTTTCCAACAGGCAGCCCGTCTGCCTTATCGTTAGGTAAAAAATATATATAAAAAAGGTACCATGTCACAAGCCACTCGAAACACTAGGTTACACTAGGAGGCTAATAACGCGTGCAACACTGAGTCTACGTGCCGCTCCAACGTTGCTAAATTGTCAAGCGACAATTGGCGTGGCAATTTTTTTGGTAAATTAATAACAAATTACATAACATGACATGTAACATAACAAGATTAGAGTATACTTTATATCTTCATAACTCTTGAGAAGATAGAAAATATTTTATATGCAATTATATTGTGTATGGAAAAATATTGTTTTAATGTATAATTGTGCGCTAGGGCGAAGATTGCGTGCCGCGACGCACCCAGCCCCGCTATCTGCGCAGCCGCTATATCCGCCCGCCCGCGGTAACGTTCCGATGGTGTGATGAATGTTATGGTTTTCACCGCATCCCCCTCTAACGTCTCGTCATCAGTCCCGACGCAGTTTGAAACGATTCTGTTTAGATTTATGTATTTGTGAAAGAGAAATTAACAACATAGACCATAAAGTTGATGCAATCAGAAAATATGGTTTTCGAATCGAAATATGTCATGGAACTCATTTTTAATCATATGATATATATTTATATACATATCACAATATTATACATGTGCTTTTTTCGTGCTATAGTATTTTAAAGTACAGTATGGCAAAAGTAATCATGACATTTGTCTATGATTAAAGTAGTTTTTTGTTATTAATAAGATATTAAATTATGAATGTATTTAGAATTGATTATTCATTAGTGTTTTTACATTGTGACACAATTAACTGCACTTGATTTAATTGTACATATTACCGTATAGCACTAAGTAACTTTTTATATCATTGTGACATTGTTTAACTTTAGAACATCATAATTCAGTAAAAACATCACACCATCGAAATTTACCCGCATTGAACGCTCCTGTTTGTTTTTTTGTTTTTTTCCGACTATCTCTATTGCCGGCTTCCGACGGTCCGTGACGTTACGGATTTACAAACGGACGCGGACTACTATGGACAGCCATGCACCGCAAAAAGGTTCTGTCAATGTCGATCTTGGGATTCAAAGCAATTTTTGCCATTCCATTTGTGAAAAAGATGCAAAGTGGGAGGTCACAACTCACGTTTTAAGTTACAAACACGCGACAGAACTGACACGTTGCTAAGGTATTGTCCGCGCAACTATATATGCTCCTCTCATGTAGCGTCAGTAGATTAGTCCGTGTCCGTCCGTAATATTGCAGACCGTGGAAAGTCTGCATATGAATAAATGCTGACTTTACTCTTTACCATTTTTGTTTCATTATGACAACGGCATGTAACTACGATTGTTGTTAAATGTGTAAAATATCCATGAAAATGCAAGAATATTTTATTGAAAATTAATTGTCTAAGATAATATGCTTTTAAAGTATTAAGTTGATTATAATGGTCGTTGGTATATGTCGGTGTTGTGGCGCATACGTATATGATGGCATGACAATAATAATAAGTTATTTGGCTTGACGATGTGTACTTCGTCAATGACTGATTCGATGTCAGCCGACTTACACATGACGCGACCATCTTAGTCCTTGATTGTTTGTTTATGATATGGTCTTGGTCACTTATGTTCAGCAGCAGCATGGGCAGCAGTTACCACATATCGGACTGCATGCTCGTTTGCTATTGATGTTGTAAAGAAAAGTGTTATGTTAAAACACAATTGGAGTGGTAGTTGCTGCCCATGGACATGTGTTAGCAACTTCATATAGAACAGGGGTTGTATCTGAGGTTTATCACAGATGCGCTGCTACTCCCGAGGATTAAGATAAACGCATCATATATAAGTGAACCGGCAACTATACCCTTCCATCGAAACGCAAGAACTGCTTCACGCTGGACATAAGTGTGGCGGTGGTTCGTCTCCGGTCGAACTACACTTGTACTAACACGTGGAAAATGTTACAGGACGATGACGACGGACATCTGACGGTGCTGGGCATCGCGGAGGAGCTAATGGTGAAGGCGGCGGACATCTACCTGGAGCAGTTCGCTCGGCTTGGCGTGTTCAGCAAGGTGGAGGCATTAGCCGCTTCGCCTGCGCACGTTGCGCACGCGCAGCCCGACGGCGAGAACGTCATATCTGCAGGCGAGTTTGGAGCACATGCTTTGTTCAATTTTTCTAAATACCCTTAGCTATATATGTGACAGTTACCTTTAAACTTCCCAAAAGCAAGTTTGCTGACTTCATGTGCCTTTGGGAAGTTTAGTTGAAGTATTCTGTGGGGCTAAAATTGCCCATAGTCTAATACTTGTTGCATTTTATACACAGGTGGTGGTGGTAGCGTATCGTGTTCGTCAGACGCCCTATGCTTGTCCAGCGGCGTGGCGTACGCGTGGGGCGAGTGGTCGGTGTGTCGCGGACGTGACGCGCTATACGTGTGGAGCGACGCGGCCGCGTTGGAACTCAGCACCGGTTCGAACGGCTGGTTCAGATTCTTGCTCGATGGCAAGCTCGCGACTATGTACTCGAGCGGCAGTCCTGAACATCAGACGGATAACACAGGTGAATGAGATTTAATTATTATTTACAATATCTATTTATAATTATTTGAACGTCGTAAATGGTAAAGTAGGTTATTTCAATACATGCGGGATTAACAGTGAAAACTTGGGTGGTAAGATAAAATGGTAAAACAAATACATTTATTAAACTGAACAAATTCAAAATGAACATAATACTGGTATATGTTCATATTTAATATTTTTCGGAAAAATGTTACATTGGACAGTATATTTTAATTGGTTGGGCAATCAAGTTTAAATTATAGTATTATTTCAGAGAATCGTGGTGAATTTATTGATAAACTCCAAAGAGCGAGGGCCTCAGTAAAGAATTCCGTTCCGCAACCAATTCTATCTAAACCTGGATCTACTAAATTAATTTTAGGAAACTGGTCCTTGTCATGTAAAAAGTGAGTAAAAAAGTTAAATATTTTTCTATGAAATGTCGTTATAAAATTGTAACATATGATAAACCAATTGCCTATTTTGCTAAGTATATACGTAATAAATTATTTTTTAGGGAAAAAGAGCTACACATTCATAATACTGATGGGCAACAACAAACAACGATTCTTCGAGAGGATCTACCTGGATTTATTTTTGAGTCAAACAGAGGCACAAAACACTCCTTTACTGCTGAAACATTTTTAGGTAATAAAATATTAATTTCATATACATAAAATAGCTGTAGTACTGTATCATAGTGAATTTTTATTGTTTTTCTGACTGGTGAATTGGATTTATCTCAGGACCGGAATTAGCAAGTGGATGGGTTGTCAACCGGCCCGTGGCTACCAACAACAGCAACAATGCTCGATCTCGTTTAGCCGCTAAATCTGAAGCACAGAAAGCACAGGTTTATTTTCAATTTATAAATATCATTAAGGTATTAAAATTCTTAGTTTTATTATTTTATATTTTATTAGACTTTTCTTACTTGGAAAATTACTTTTTGTCAATATGAATGTTTCATATGAAACTCATTATCAGAACTGTACATGTACACTTATTATATAATTGAATAACTGTTGTCATTTTTGTAATAATTTATTACTTTAGACATTGACTCATTACTGTAGCTATTTATTTCATTAACCTTTACGAATGTCAAATGTTTCGTATAAAAGTCATGTCGTTGTATGTAGGTGGGCGAGCGAGCCCGTGCGCTGTACGCGCGTCACCTGTCAAGCGCGGCTACACGTCAGCCGCGCGCGCCTGTCGCCCGTCTGCGCGCCTTACTCGCCCGAATGCAACGCATCTCTACGCAGCCTACTGGTCAGTATATACAGTCTACCAAATGTGACGCTTTTAGCCTTATAGACCACCGCGTCTGTTTACCTGGTTCGAGTGTTATGGTTTTTAGCGTTCTAAGTGGTTCAACACATTCCAACATTTTCAACATAGTAATCAAGAGCTATACCATTCAGTAGAATATGTCTGTACTGTCTGTAGTAATAGAAAAGAATAAAGCTTTTAAGTTCGGTGAATCTTTATTGTTGGTCAAAGACTGCTATTATCACTTGAGTATCTGTACTGAAACTCAATGTTTTTAAATATTTTATATTACTTTATTGTTTAGGGGATTGGCAACAAGAGCTGAAGGAGTCCTTGGAGCAATTGACGGAGTTGCTAACCGGCGATGAGTTACTGTCGGCGTATGAATTGCAGTCGTCCGGCCTGGCGCCCGCGCTCCTGCAAGTGCTCTCGCCTCAACCTAATGGTAATATTTAGAATGAGGTATCCCTGGTTATAGTCGCTATGACATTTAAAACAAGTACTCATTTTTGTACATTGCCAGTTAATGGTAATATTTAGAATGAGGTATCCCTGGTTATAGTCGCTATGACATTTAAAACAAGTACTCATTTTTGTACATTGCCAGTTAGCTTAAAAAAAATGAAGTCTACTGTCATAAAAAGCCAATTGGTAAATAATTGGTTTTGGCATTGGCTAAATCCACACTTGAGCATAGACGACTTTACCCTAATTAGTATCATTCTGAGAGGTCACCCATGACCTGCAGTGGGACACTAATGAATTGATGTTGATAATACTTTCTTGGTCAATCGTGAAACGTCCTATTTAGAACTATTAATATAATATTAGTGCATAGGGGCACATAGTAGTGCAACAAGAATTCATGTATAAATTACTTTTTTCAATACTATAAATCGCTTTACGCGCCTAAAGAACTTCTATAAAAATAGAACCAGTTGGCGTTTGAATAAATATTGATAGATATAATCGTTCGATTACGCAGACGGCGTGGGTCAGGCGGCTGAGCGCGAGGCGATAGTGCGACAGTGGGTGGGCGGCGAGGCAGGCGCGGCGGTCGCGGCACGCTTAGTGGGTGTGTTAGAGAGCGTGGAGCGACTGCCCGTGCTGGCGCCTGCATCAGACGCACCAGCGCCGCCAGCGGGCTCGCTGCACCAGCTCACTAAGCGCATACGGTGAGACGCAATGACATTGGCACACTATACACAATACTGCGGTGAGAATCGATCTTGCGACAGTGGGTGGGCAGCGAGGCAGGCGCGGCGGTCGCGGCACGCTTAGTGGGTGTATTGGAGAGCGTCGAGCGGCTGCCCGTGCTGGCGTCTGCTGCTGACGCACCAGTACCGCCAGCATGGCTCGCTGCACCAGCTCACTAAACGCGTACGGTTAAATGCAGTGACACTGACACAGTGTGCACTATACTGCTGTAAGGATCGATCGGTACGTTATTGGGACGTCTTAGCCTCCGGGTCTCTCATATGATACAGGAAATAACGTACACGAATGTGTTCGTTACTCTCCGCGAAAGTGAAGAAAAGAGTGAATGTTATACGTTTTTATTGAAAATCCTTTGCATTTTTATGATAATCCATTGTATATTTTATAGATTACGGGTTGAGCGTGCAGCCGAAGATACAACTGAAGACATGAATGCAAACAACAACTCTGGTAGAAATCTTAAAGTAGAAGCGCTTACTACGGTTCGACAGCTTGAACGATTTCTTGCCAAATCTGTGGCTCGCCAGTGGTACGACATGGAGCGACTGTCGTTTAACTTCGTTCAGAAAATCAAAAATGAAGGACCATTAACATTCACGTATGATGTAAGCAAAATCCACCTTATT
Source organism: Cecropterus lyciades (assembly GCA_002930495.1). NCBI lineage: Eukaryota > Metazoa > Arthropoda > Insecta > Lepidoptera > Hesperiidae > Cecropterus > Cecropterus lyciades. The sequence goes on from MOOZ01000764.1 coordinate 395,932, forward strand.
TCACAATTGTTTGGAAAATTACTTTGTTACTTGATATATGATACGTTTTTCTTTTATTATTTTATAGCACGATTTTGACGAGAATGGTGTGATCTACTTTATTGGAAGTAACGGTGGGACGTGCGAATGGGTCAACCCGGGTGCCCATGGGTTAGTTAGCGTGTGGTCATCTGACGGCCGGCAGTTACCGTACGGGCGCGCAGAAGACATCCTTTCGAGGTCACCCGAACCACTCAACGTACACACTAACGACGACAGACGTGCATTCGTGGCTGTCGACCTAGGATTGCATCTCGTACCTACAGCATATACTTTGCGCCACGCTCGTGGCTACGGGCGGTCCGCTCTGAGAAATTGGTTGTTTCAAGTGAGTATAATTTTAAACGGTTGTGTTTTGTTCCGATTTGACACTTGTTACTTTATCGTTTATGCCGAGATGGAGTTATCCAGGTATGTATAACCTACGTTTTGGTGTCGCCTAAGTGTTGTTATTAATTGTGTCTACGTGTGTGTTGCAGATGTCCGCGGATGGTTTGACGTGGTGTACGGTGTTGGCGCACGCTGACGAACAGGCGTTGCAGGAACCGGGCAGTACCGCCACGTGGCGGCTGCGCGCTGACACACCCTATCGATTCCTGCGCATTCAGCAAAACGGCAAGAATGCCAGCGGACAGAGTCATTATCTTTCGCTCTCGGGCTTCGAAATTTATGGCAAGGTAAGTTTTTGAGTATTAATCAATAAATTAAGTTTAAGGCAAATATTACATTGTCTTTGAGAGGGCGAATAAGGTTATCGGTTTCTCGTATGTTTGTATTCTTTTTCCTAAACCTATGATGAGCTACTTGATGGAAATAGTCACTGTAGCCTTGTTATTATGGGATTTACAGGAGAGATCTTCGCGTATTTTTTTTAAGAAATTCATAACGTTTCTGGAATATTTCAAATAGTTTATTCATGTCCTCTTGTTTATTCAAGTCAAGTATTACTTCAGCTATATCACTCAAACGATGGACCAAAACGATGCCGTTAGAAAATCAGGGATATTGTCTTCACCTAACAATGTTATGTGAACGCAGCGAAAATAACGCTTTATGCTGTTTGT
>MOOZ01000764.1:422909-439989 GCA_002930495.1 Cecropterus lyciades
AGTCCATCTAATGGTAAGTGGTTCTGGCAGGCCATGGTCATCTGTAATTAGCCCCAAATAAAATGAAAGTCTTACCTTATCTTGGTCACAGATACGTTGTTGCTGCTATTATGCAGAAGAAGGAGTCGAACCAAGAGTTCTACCACATTGAGTTCTACTACCTCCAAAAATTTTTATGTTTGAAAAGTATAACTTAATACAGGTACCAATTATAAAATAATTGAGATGAAGAAGAAAGGATAATAAATTCATTAGAATTTTTGGAGATTAATTACAATAAGTCAGCTAAAACAGAAACCTTAATTTCTTTTATTTACATTAACTGAATGTTAAAATATCATATTTTTATTGACTAAGTACAAATGGTTGGATTGCAAGAAGTTGGATATGCGTAAAAGACTACAAACGCGAGCTTATTGCAACAAACCGTAGCGATTGTCTGGCGACGAGTCAGTTGTCACAACTTACACAACTCTTTATATAAAACTGCAGCACTATCAATAATCTTGTCAATTTAAGGAAATAGTCAAGCTGCATAAGGAGTGTAATATTAAGGCGAGTTATTGACATGAGGGCAGTTTTTGCATTAGGATTAATTGCATTTGTAGCATTCACATATGCACGACGGTTACCTCCACTGAAAAATGGACATATCGAAGATAAAACTGAGAAACCAATAACTGATCAAAATCATGCAGCCAGCGGCCATGAAAAGGAACAGCATCATAATCGGGAGTTCGAGAAAGGATTGGGTAGGGAGCATCATGCACACCATCACAAGGATCACGGAGAAAAAGGTCACAAGGGCTACAAAGGTCATCACCATCATGAGGAAGGTAAGAAAGGGCATCATGACAAAGAAAGTCATAAGGGAGAATACGACGACCATAGCGCTCACAAAAACAAGCATCATCACGAGGACGATCATTACCATGAGCATCATAAAGGTGAAAAAGGAGAGAAGGGTCATAAATATGCGGAGAAAGGACATTACAATAAAGGACATTCGACTAAAGGACATCATGAAATACACAAAATTGATGAGTTTAAGAAGGACAAACACTTCTTCGACGAAGACGGTGATTCGGGTCACGAAGAGAAGCATGGCGGGTTTCACGAAGAGCATGGTCACAAAAAGGGGGGTCACTTCGCTAAAGGCCATCGTCACGGAGGACATCACCATCACGAGCATGGGAATGCAGGACATCACGAAAAAGGAGGGCATCATCACGAACATAAAGGGCACAAGGAAGCCGGCGGACATGACGGACATCATCATCATCATCATGACCAAGCCAGTAAGGGTGGACATGACCATCATAAACAATGGGCTTACAAAAGGGGCCATTAACCATCACCTGAACGATCATATTCCATTGGAAAACAATTGTAACATTCTTTCGTTAATGTATTTTGCTGTTGAATATTTAGCGTTGAGTTATTTATTGCGTGAATTAATTTATAAATAACGAATAAGATTATTTTATATTTGAGATTTATTGGAGGCTTTTAAATATTTAATACTTAATTAAAATAAACTTTAAGTAATTATTTATATAACAAATATGATAGATGTAAAAAATGTTACACTCATATGATAATACTTGATTATTAAATTGTGTTAAATAGTACTGATGTTGTTACTTATTTCACACTCTAAAAATATGTTTTTAAAAATATTTATTTGAATAAGTTGTTTGAGTTGATCATTCTGACAAAGATGTTATTAGAATTGCAATGGAGCAACTCAGTTGGTGTCATGTGAAGTAATATTAAATGTAATAATGTAAAAAAATCGGTCAAGAGCGAGTCGAACTCGAGCTCTGAGGGTTCCGTTCGGTTCCATACTGTCATACAATTTATTTAGGATTGGATTTCTGACATTTTTTTTCCTTTTTTTACCTTAGTATTTGCACTAAAATCTCTTGTTTTTTTTATTTATTACATTTTATGTCTCATAATAACATATAATTTTTGAAAAATTCAATTCAAACTATATTGCAGATAGATTGTAACAGACAAATGACTGGTTGAGTTAAGTAGCGAACTTTCTTTGTGTAAGGAACCCCAAAAATATGAAATGAAATATATTCTTGCACAACTCTGCAACAATGTTTTCTCAAATATGATCGACAGTGCATTAAATTATCAAGAAATATCTTATTTTCTAAAAATAGGTCTTTGAATATTTTTACGTTTCAAACTCAATATGGTTCGACACGGAAGCACCACCGCTACACCTATTTCTGATTAATAACAGTCTTTTTATGCATTGCTGTGTTAGGGTCTGAAGGGTGTGGTAAGAGAGATGTACCCGAGGCGTTCCAACTTAGTCATCAGTGACAGAATTGCATCTGTGGTTAACCTCAGGTAAAATTCTACTTTTATCTTGGGTTAATTAAAGAGGTTCATGGGTGGCAAGTGGCATCAGGTGAAATGCATGCTCGTTTGTTATTTCCATATTATAAAACAAAATATGTCCATAAACAGTGGCTACTTACGATTACGTAGGACGTGTTCTCGTGTGCTAAGTCACGTATAAAAATATATACATAATTCGCACCTATGTACACACCTCAGTACATACAATAATTATATTCAAGGAAATACCTTGTACTTAGTTGAATTTTTATTTAGCTACACTAAATAAATATTGTATGCACGGTTTTATGCACAGGTATAAAAATTCGATACATTTTTGATGTGTAATGCAGCGGTTATCCATCCCTGTAGCTGTCTAAGAGCTTTTAAGGTAATTAGCTTTGATAACCGCCACTTTGTTCGCGTGAGCGAAGCCGAAGTCAGACATTATTTTTATTATCTGAATATAAAGCGCCATAAGCATTGTATAAATTACATTTTTCGTAATAAATACATTTAATAACAGAACATAAATATGTATTTTTTGTATTTTATTCTTAACTTTTACTTTGAGCAGTAGACCAGTAGATTTGTACTTGGAGCAGTGTTAGCCAAGTGTTGTAACTCGACCTCTCAATCGAGGGTCCGAGGTTCAAATCCCAGGCACGCACCACTGATTTTGTCTAAAATGATGTGCGTATTACAAATGAATTATCACTGCTTTTCGGTGTAGGAAAACATCGCGAGGAAAACTACACACCTGAGAGTTCTTTAAAAAGTTCTCAAGGTGTGTGAATACCAAATCGCACTTGGCCAGCACGGTGGACTATGACCTGAAACTCTCTCAATCTGAAAGAAGACTCGTGTCCAGCAGTGGGACAGTAATGGAGTGACGGTATTCTTAACTATTTAATTAATATTAAGCATCAAGGAGCTCCATAGAAGTCAGTGACACGCTGCTCACGATGCTTTGCTTGTATTAATAAATAGCAATAAATCTCGTGGTGGAATTGTTGCGAAATGAAATGTCTAAATAACTACGTTTTTAAAAGTAATTACATTCTTACAAAGGTTTTAAACGGTATCAAAAAGTTATTTGATTAAATATTCTGTCTAAAATACTCGTATATTGTTTTGTCACTTTACAGTCTTCAAAAAGTTTAAAAAGAGTTACACATATTAATTTTATCTATGTTAATTAAATGATTCTGAATATGCAGGTTCAATGTGGAAATTATTTAAATAAATTGAAGCTTATGTACAATATTATTAATTTGAACACAGTTTAACGTATATTTTATATCTAGATACACCATTTTTCCATTATTTGCCTTCCTATAACCTTTTTTTATCTAGCAAATGCCGTAGTTTTATTTAGTAGGATGTGATTCATTGGTAAAGCTTTCACATTAGGTAATTAGCGCGTGGATATGGCGCTCAATGTCACACCTCGCACTAGATTTATGACTCCAAGCGCCTGACGGTTTATTCCGTTCTGAGCAGCGAACTCCTGTAAAGCATATGACAAGCCGCTTACAGTACTTTCCTCAGATCAATATTAGCAATGAATCTTTTTGCTGAATTGCAAGGAAAATCACTTTAAATTGATTATTTTTCTATATGTATGATATTCAATGTCTCTATGCTATAGCAATTAATATTTGTTTGTTTTCCACAAACTTATAATGGTATCAACTGTCATAGATACTAATTGCAACAAATTTAATTAAATAATTCTACATTTGTGATGTGTGTTCTACAGTGAAGAATCATTCATTTTTTTAATGGTTACTAATTTGTACATAATTTAACTCACTACGACTACTTTATTAATCAACAAATATTTATAATTCGATTTCCCACTAATGTTTTTTGCCTTACATTCATAGTGTTAGATCGTGGAAAGTGTAATTCAGTGATAACGCTTTCAAAGTAATTAGTACGTTGATATGGCGCTCAATGTCACACCTCGCACTAGATTTATGACTCCGAGCGCCTGACGGCTTAATCCGTCCTGAGCGAGGAGCTCCTGTGACGCCTGTGACACGTCGCTTACAATACTTTCCTCAAATCGACATTTGCAATTAATCTCTACTAGGAACGAACTTTGTATCTTTGCTATTTCATTTATATTATCAGTAAGAAGTCATAAGATGGATAAGGAAAAAGTGTGAAGTGAAGCCTGAAATTTAAAAATGATCATTTACTAAATTAAAATGTTTGTTGGTAGTTTATCCGTCCATATAGGCTCTTTGTAGACGCTCCTATTGTATAATGTTAATGTAATTATTTGACAATGCTCGTATTAATTATCGAGCAATATTCTGGCATAATAGAGGTTCAGTTTGGAGTTATAATTGCTTGCAGCACCACGAAATATTTACTTAGTGCTGCAAGCAAGCTAGGAGGATTTTTTAGCAAATATTGCTAACATTCAACGCTGACATTTGCAGCGCCTAGTAAATAATGTAAAGCAGGCAGGTACCGTGGTCTTCGGGTAAAAGGTTGGGGTGCAGAAAAAATCTGCGAATTTTATAGATAATTTGTAACACAAAAATAAATTGAAATTACATTTTTAAACACGAGAAATAGCCACTTAAGCATGGTAGTCAAGAATTAAAAAAAAAAAAAAAAGAGTATAGACGGGATTAATTTTAATATTATAGTTATTCTTATTTCAATAGGTGTTTCAACAAAACATAAAACTTCTCCAATTGGTAAATATTGTGTGAGAAAAACATTTTTGTTATGTTCAAGTTCACTGAAATACGTTAAGCCTGAAAATTTGTTGTCAACTCGTGCATTGAAAATAAAGCAGGAAGTACTCGACACTGTGAAAATGAATACCTCAATTAATTAATTATATTTCATAACCTCGGAAAACTGCTGATCATGAGCCACCTGGTGGACTAATATTGTCGTATATATGTCGTATGTCGTATATATATAACGTAGATAATCATTTGCGCCTGTGGAAAGATAGAACAAAAAGCAATAGCAAGAATAAAATTAAGCTCAGATATAAAGAAGCGCCTAATATAGATAATAAAAATATATAATACACGCACACACGCTTTCTACACTCATAGCCCCACATTAGGATTTTCTCCTGTATCGTGGGTGCCATGGACACACAAAGACGAATACACAAACACCCAGGCCCAGAACAGAAACCTAAACTCATCATTCAGATTTCTGTCTAGCCGGGGATCGAACCCAGGACCCACTGCGTGTCAGACCGGTATGGTGACCGCTCCGTCACGCGGGTCGTCTAAATACAGTTACTGCTGATGCCACTAAATTTACTTTGTTGTCTTTGTCCTCTTAACCGTAGTGGGAACCTATACGTAGTAGCTAATAAATGATCGAAGTAGAAAAGCATGCAGTTACTGCTGATACCACAAAATTACCTTAATGATTATCTTCTTTACCGTAGTCAGAACCTATGCGTAGTAACAAATGATCGAAGTAGAAAAACGTTTATAAGGATTATCCTTTCCGCGAACCTAATCCCTTAGTGACGACTAAACTGGTGCGAACGTACGTGCCCTAGAAAGAGGAAGTGGAATATACTAGGTCACTAGACGGAACATGTTGAAAAACACTGTCGACGAAATAAATTTATGAAAACCGCCATACATCTTGTGTTTACGTAGTCCTTGGTTTAGATATTTTATAACTACCATTTGAGAGCAATTAATGCTTAGAAAAAAATAATAATGTAAAAAAACGCAAAAATAAAATGTTGGGATTACAATTATGTTTCAGTTTTATTTGATAATTGTCATGGAATACTATGGATTCGATTGTGAAAATGAAGAAAGGAAGAAGGACGCATAGGGATCTTAAATTTCTAGGTCTCATTTGCTATTTTGTTAATATTTCTTCTTAGTTCAATTATTTATGTAATATTTTTTTAATTTATCATGGAACATTAAAATCTTTCAAACAATTCAGTTTCTGTATATTGGTATGCACATGTCAATTTATCTAATAAAGAAGTTTTATAAAAATGATTCGCACCGCTTTTTTATTTCCGGAGAATAAGTGAACGTTTAGAAGACAACAATGTTATGTATACTATTTCGTTCTCACGGCAGGCGTTTAGAATAAAGTTTAAATGTTCTTAGTCAAAGATCTATTCCATGTTCAATCAGCTAAGAAAAACATTAGAAAATTCACTTTACTAGGTTTTGAAATTATCATATTCGAACAAATATTACAATAGGCTAGATAAAAACGAATACAACTTACGTATGCTTTATGTAAAAAGAAAAAAAGAACTGCTTTAATACGTTTAAATAATCTTATAAAGGGGGCTGAAACCGTTAAATATGATATAATTTAGTTTTTTTATTTTTATTAAATATGTACTGTTCCTCGCGTTTTTTTCTGAGTAAAAAATGTAACATAACTGAATTTTAATATTTTTGATAAAGGAGATGGATTAAAATTAATATAAATACTATATAATACCTTAAGTTATGGATTATAAATATATTTTTAACTTCAAAGCGTTGATTAAATTTAGTGGTTTTTGATTATTGCAATTCAACCAAACAGACAGACATGTCTATTTTATATTTTTTCCCGGTCTTCCAAACTATTTTTTACGAGTATATGCGGTGTACTAAGGCTTCGTTATCCGTCCGTCTGTCCGTCTGTCGTCACCAGGCTGTATCTCGAGAACGGCGATAGCTATACAGTTGGAATTTTCACTGCCGCTATGACGACAAATAATAAAAACAGAATAAAATAGATATTTAAGGGGGCACCCGTGTAACAAACACATTTTTATAGATAATTAATAATTTTGTAGATAAGTATACGCTTCGTGCGCGAGTCCGACTCGCATTTGGCCGGTTATTTTTATGTGCGTTCATTTAATGAAATATCATAGTGAATGCTACATGCAGCGCCGTGTTACAGTTTTCGCACTGGAATTATTGTGTCCATCATCCATACTTCTAAAGACTGATCTTTGAAAAAGTTTTCAATCCAAGAAATGAATAGATCATTATACTGATTACACGCTGATTGGCGTTTAGGATGATAAACAAACACATTATGATGATATGCAGTGTTGATACAAATCTTTTTTTTTGTGTGCGTCTGCATCTGCAATTAGTTCTGGGTCTATAATCAGATTTGTTGGGAGATTGAAATATTGTGAAGGATCTCTCCAGCGAAATGCACTCCTATTTTACCATCGAGCATGTAGAGTTTGGATATCATGACTATTAAGGCGTTTATTGTAGTTTAATTCAGCAATCATTGGGGTGGTCGTCGAGCCAATGTTTGTAGTTAGTGAAAGCCTGCTGGATCTCTCCCTTTACTGTTTGATTTCCAGAACTTGATGGATTTCAGACTTAGTGAGATATAACAGTGAGATATAAAAGTTTGATTGGAGTGACTAGCACTTTCCCAGGGTTGGATCCCGTACATCCACACAGGTTTGAGGATCATTTTATAGATTTGGAGTTAGGTGCCATACATGGTGCGGAACAGTAAGTTTGTTTCATCATGTTACAGATCTAGATAAAGATATTTTTGTCGTAAACCCGCACTCCGTCGTAAATCTGCCAGGTGGTAGAACCAGTGTAGTTCGACGGGGGAGGACCACCGCCACACCTATTGCTAACGTGAAGCAATTCTTGCGTTTCGCCAAGGAGGGAGGGTGTCAATGAGGGCTCATTTACGTCATATACGTTGATACTCCTGAGGACTAGAATGACGCGATCATTCTAGTCCTCAGGAGAAGCAACGCATCTGTGATCGACTTCAGATAGAATCCTTGTTCTACATGAAGTTACTTACAGATGTCCATGGGTGGCAGTAGCCACTCACCATCACATGGACTGCATGCTCGTTTCCTATTTCAATCAGATAAAAAAAAAATGGTATCTGTAAGTACAAGGATAACTTGAAAAATCTTTCTATTAAAGATAGTCCCTTTATTAAGGAAGATTTTAGGACTTTTAGGCAATGTAATATCATGATTGTTACGAAAATTTGTTTTCCAGCGCAGGTGAAGACACGGAAATAGCTAGGTATTTATAAAGCTGCTTAATTTTTAGAGCTTTATTATAATTTACTTTACATTAAACAAACGTACTTAAATTTATAACGTAAGTTGGCAAGGAATGAGGGTGGAAGTTACAGAAGAGGAGGGGAAGTAAAAGTTGTTCGCTGCTAAGCATTAAACATTTTATTAAATCTGGAAACTTTTCTGCCGCGGTTTTGTCAGTTTTTGTAATTGAACGCACAAGTTAACACTCAAAAAATTTTTCCTTTACTTCGCATTAAATATCAGTTAAATAAATGTAGTCAACTCATTAAATGATTTATGTTATACTAGGTCAATTTATTGTGTCTAAATAATATTTTATCCCATATGAAAAGCTCAATCTAAGGATTATAAGCTATTACAATAAATTCTTTATGGGTGTTGGTTGGATTCACATAGACCAGAGGTCGGCAACTTAAGACCCGCGGGCCGCATGCGGCCTGGGACCTAGCTTATTGCGGTCCGCGGCTGTTTTTTAATTATATTATATATTTTTAATAATTAGTTTTTAAGTACTTTGAAGTCTTTTTATAGTTTTTGTTTTCTCTTCATTTCGTTTTCTACACGTTCCTTTGTTATCTGTATTAATTAAATTAAAATAATGAATTTTGCATTTGCATCTATTAGTTACAAAATTATATTAATGTGCGGGCCGCACTTTAATATAATTTTATCTATTTTTCACTATGTGGCCCATGTCTACCAAAAGGTTGCAAACCCCTGATATAGACCTTTAGAAAAAAGTTTTTATTAGTATTAGTACTAGCAGTTACCTGCGATTTATTTCTATCACTTTAAATAACACAAAAGCCTTCCTTGGTTGGTGTTTAAATTATAAAATGATCATATTGTCCACATTTTGAGCTTCTATCTTTATTAGTACAGGTTCTGCGATGATGACTGACGAGATTGACTGAAAAGAATGACTTATTACCAATTGGTGATAAGTTGTTGTTAATACATTTATGTCAAACGTCAATCAATCTGTGTAGTGTCAGTGCGAAGTACTTAATAGCCCTTAGACGTTTTCAAAGTCTTAGGTGTACCTAATCTGTCAAAATTGAGTATCCTTTGATTTTGTATAATATAGACCACACCAATAATATAATTTGATAGCGTGGCATCGGCGCATTATAAAGATTACTAATAGTGAAATCTATACTTCGTTTTAGTAACAGCTGAAATCAATAATTAACTAAAATTATACGGCAAATATCAAAGTGAAAAATGTTAAAATCCGGTCAGTGTTTGGCTAGCTTGGTGCGACCATCATTACACAGTATGAGACTAGACTAAGTAATACGATTATATTACATTCTTATTAAAAAAAATAACAAATACACAGGAATTATCTTTTTTATGCCATTTTTTTTAAGTTTCATTAAGTTTAAGTTCACTAAATACAGTTTAGGCTTAATATTTGATTGGGTTACTAGAGTCGTTATTCCAAACTATTCACTGCTTTTTGGGATGTAAACAATTTTAACAATTTAGTTTTAAATCTTTGCGAAACAAGAGTCGTGTGATGTAACCTAAACGCTAACGCGCTATAAATACTAAGTTTATATTTTATTAACAATGTGTACTAAAGTATTAATATATTTTGTGATATCTTGTATTATTTCTGCAATTGATACCCACCTAATGTTTGTCTGATTTGATTTGTCTGAATGAGAAAAACGCATTTACTAAACATACTTTTAGTCAAGATTTTTAACTTATAGTAAGATTTATTTAAACATAATAATATTAATACGTTTGAAAATAAATAATAATAAAATTTTTAGCTAAAATAAACCTAGATTTGGAGCTTAGCTTTGCATATTTAAATGTGTGTTGTCCCTTATTGTAATTACTTTATATAACTACTACATAAGTACCGGATATTAAGGAAATGCGAGTAGTTAGTTTAAACATTTTTAACGTGTATTTACATGTGACATTTATAACAGTACAAAAAATATTATAAATTACAGTAAAAAATAAAAAATCAACAGCCAAAATCAAAGTCTTAATGTCCCTTCTTATAGCCCCAGTGTTTGTGGTCCTCTTTACCGCCCTTCTTTCCATCGTGATGGTGGTGGTGGTGATGTTCATGGTGGCTGTCTTCCTCGTGATGACCCTTGTGGCCGTGGTGGTGTCCACCCTTCTCGTGGTGACCCTTCTTGCCATGGTGATGTTCGTGATGACCATGGTGTTCGTGGCCCTTGTGGAAGTGTCCGCCCTTCTTGTGTCCATGCTCATGATGATGACCACCATGTCCTTCTTCGAAACTGGAATCACCGTGTTTATCGTGGAAGTGCTTCTCTTTCTTGAACTCATCTACTTTGTGGACACCATGATGACCCTTCGTGGAATGTCCCTTGTGATAGTGTCCTTTTTCATCAAAGCCATGACCTTTTTCGCCCTTTTCGCCATGATGATGCTCATGATGGTGGCCATCGTCATGATGATGGTGTTTTTTGTGTCCACCGTGTTCATCATGATGTCCCTTGTGTCCCTCGTCATGGTGGTGGCCTTTCTTGCCGTGCTCATGATGATGGTGGCCCTTGTAGCCCTTATGACCCTTACCGCCATGGTCATGATGATGTTCCTCGTGATGCTCCTTACCACCACCTTTCTCGTGTTTGTTGGTGGCGGCGGTCTCGAGATCCGCGTCTCGTTTCTGTCGAATGTCCCTGGCACTGGTCAGGACCACTAGAACCAGCAGGCAGGTGATTCCGAGAACTAAATTCATTTTCACTGTTGTTCTCACCGCCGCCTGTTACACAGTGGTCATAATTGTGTTCGACAAGGTTTTATAGACACTGGTTCTCGACTTTTCTCAGCAGCGGATTTGGCAACTATTGCGGCTCGGCTTCTACTTGAACCTACGATATTAACAAGGTCAAATGTTTTGTTGATTTAAATTATTGTTAAGTTTAATGAATTTCTATTAGGTAGATGAACGGTTCAATAAGTTTTAGTCGTTCCGAGCGGAATTAAAGGCGTACTTTAAATATATATTCAAGATTGATTTGGATCCGCGTTTCAATACTCTGGAATGCACGCATCCAATGCATATATTACATTGATAAGTGTTACTTTGATAAGTAGTATGTTATGGTGAATGAAAGTGAAATGTTGAGTTTGAATATTAGATGTACTTTCATCAGTTTTTGCAGTGGTAATTATTCTTGCTTACGTAGGCACGGAAACGTGTGTGATAATAAAATTAGAGTGAAATATTTTAATTTAAAGTAGTAGTTTTACTATATTTTTTTGTAAATGATTATTTTTTTATTGATATTATAATTATTACTACAATAATTAAATGAAAACGTTTTTAGATGTGAGTATTTTATAAGGGATTATGCACACTTGAACTGTGGTGAAAATGCTCTCGCATTCTTATAGAAACTAGTTTTATTAAGAGACAATTGTTTTTTGTTTCGACAATTGGTTGATCCTTCAGCCATTGCGGCCATTTTTTAGTCGTTTCAGCCAAGAAGAGGACTAGGTTTTCAGTTATTGACTTAGTAGTTTACATCTTACAGGTATATCAGTATTAGAAATTGATAAGAAATTTGACAGAAAATAAAGATATTCGTTAACATTCCTGAAGCCTTAGTATATTCCAGAGATAGAATATCTAGAAGAAAATATTTTATAATTCAAATAAGCTACATCCTTGAAAAATTTCATTTAAACACACCACCTCGTTTATACATATTAGTATAGTATATATTATTGTCTATTGGTACAGATATAGATGAACCTGTATAAAGTTATGATACTATATACTAATATTTCTAGATACTATATACTTATACTTTCATTTTGGTTAATATTTGACGACCCATGTGGTGGAGCGGTCACCATACCGGTCTGACACGCAGTGGGTCCCGGGTTCGATCCCCGGCCAGACAAAAATCTGAATGATGAGTTTAGGTTTCTGATCTAGGTCTGGATGTTTGTGTATTCGTCTTTGTGTGTCTATGGCACTCACGAGTGTGGGGCTATGAGTGTAGAAAGCGTTTTAATATTAAGTGATGATATAACGATGAATGTGAACATTCATCAGTCCTTAAAAGTTTCAGCACTCTCACCTTCGCCTGCTTGCTAGAAAGGGGATAATTTTGTTGTGGGTCCTGACTTTCTGCAATGGGTTCTGACTTTTTGCTATGGGTTTTGATTATATATAGCTAAACACCAAGACACTGCTACCCGTCATCGAAATTTGTAATCTTAATGTCTTTTAAGACATCCATGGTCGAAACGTGGAGCATCCGTCAACTCAGAATTAAAAGGGTCATGATATTTATGAATATCATAAATATCACATTTTTGTATATATTTATAATCGAAACAGTAATGAATATTCCTCCAGTAAATAACGAGTAGATAGGAGTTTTTAGATGACGATCATTCAACGAGTTATGCGAAACTAATTTCGTGTTTTACGAAACGCCGGCGTCTAATTATGCGGGATTTTCAGATCAATCACTTGAGCTGTAATTAAGTTTCGCTGCGGTCTTCCTGCCAGTTGTAATTGATATTTAGGACCCTGTCTGTATATATAAAATTTACGACTTTTAATAAAAAATCTGGATTTAGATTCCGTTTAAATCTTAATTATTTTCGATCGCGAAGTATACCTGATGTCCATGAAAAAGAGAAAGTGTCTATAAATAAACGCTTTCATAAACGCTTTTTACACTCATAGCCCCATAGTAGGACTTTTTACCGTGTCGTGGGTGCCATGGACACACAAAGACGAATACACAAACACCCAGACCCAGAACAGAAATCTAAACTCATCATTCAGATATCTGTCTGGCCGGGAATCGAAATCGGGACCCATTGCGTGTCAGACCGGTATGGTGACCGCTCCACCTCGCGGGTCGTCAAGAGAAAGATAAATAGAAAGAATAAACTGAAGCTGAGTACGAATACATTAATATGGCCATATACATTAACACATCTATGATCAGTCTTCAACTAAAGTCCATTTCTACGTGTATGTATATCCTTCTTTGCAGCACATCAGTTGGCTTGCAGCTCTGTGCATCCAAGTGTCTACCGATGATCGGTCCATTAAGTTTGGTTTGAAGGTGGTAGATCTCTTTGTGGTTGCACTCCATAATCACCACCGCCACATCTATTACTACCTAATAACAGCAGTGTTATGCGCTGTTGTATTCTGGTCTGAAGGGTGTGGTAAGGGAGACATACTTTTCCGAGGCATTCCATCTTAGTCCTCAGGGAGTAGCAACGCATCTCGCATTGCATCTTGGGGGTAGCAACGCTTGGGGTTGATTACAGATGTCCATGGACGGCAGTAGCCACTTACCATCAGGTGGAAGTAGCGAACGAGCATGCTCGTTTGCTACGTCTACGCTATAAAAAAAAGACACACGGTAATCTGTGATTCCTTTGTCGATGTGTGGAGACCACCATATTGTAGGCGACTTGTGCCTTTTTTCCATTGCCAGACTATTTTTCTGTATTGCCAGTTTTAAACCTAAGACTACGTTTATTCTCTCAATTATAAAACTTGTTCGAAGATTTTCTGTAATAAATAGAAATTGATCATATTTTGCATATTATTTTATTAATTACTAATTAAGTGTATACTAATGATGTTTTAAATAGTCTGTGATTTTTAAATATAAGTCAAGGTAAGGATTACTTAACTCTCATAGGATAATTCCTTATATAATAGAAACACTAAATGCAAGGTATAAAACTATATGAAAGTAAAGGCATATTATACGAGAAATATGTAGTTATAAAAATCAAGGTATATTAAAATAAAATTTAAATTTTTGGGTTATTTTCAACGAGCTGTAACTCCGAAGAAAATGATCATATAGCTAAAAAGTAAATTATAGCTTCAAGTGTCTAGTTTTTAGATACAATTTTTTTTATCATGTTTGGGCTTGGAGAAATCCTTAGGAGAGTAGGTATCATAAAAAAATCATTTTTTTCTTAATCAAAATGCTTGTACAATAATTTTCCGCGCAGTTTTTTTTTTCTTATTTGATAATCTATAACTCTGGGAATAATGATCGTAAAGGAAATCAAAGGAAGGTTTTCAAGACTTCACAACATTCCCTATAAGATATCATAAATGGTTTTCGAAGAAAAAAATTTTTTCAAAGTGAAACCTTTGATTGAAAAATAGACAAAAATTCGCAAAATTAAGGAAATTTAGATCACTTGCTGTAAATAACTTTGGATGAAATGGATGAAAGATGTCATGGAATGGGATCAGTAATTATTCAATCTTAAAGTGTCCCCAAAATTCCTTGAAAAATTCAAAGCGCTGCGAATATTTTCTTCTTAGTGCCTTGAAGGTCATATCTAAAAACTAAATACTTGGAGCTACATTTTACTTTCTTCTTTTTGCTATTCGATCATTTTCCTCGGAATTACAACTCGTTGATCACCCAGTGAATTTAGATTTTTTTAATGTCCCTTAAGTTTTCTGACTAGTAGATTGTGTACTTTACGTAATCTACATGTGTAGTCTACGAAAAAAATGTCACGAGAAGAATATATAAAACTTATTAATATAATAAAAACTTTTCTTATGAATAAAAAGGAATTAACTTGTGTCAGGTATATTTTTCTGTTCAATTTAGTAGGTAGTAGTTCTATTTTTGTTTTGTTGTTTTATCTTATTGGTTATATTGGTTTAGACAAGTTCGAATTGCAAAGTACCGTTGTACTCCGGATAGAATTATGCATATAATTTGGTACCAGATGACATGTATAAATTTAAGAAGTGTTTATTAGTTTCATAGAAATAATAAATTCATCAAATGACTAATTCATTTGTTATATATTTTCTTTTATTAATACCTATTAGGTAGGTATTAATAAAAGAAGAAGGTATATAAGTAGTTTTAACGGATTGTTCCTGGTGTTCTGGAACCAGAATAGGGCTACGTTACCCTCTCCCTATTGTAAGAGACGAATAAAAAGGGCATCCGGGATTGCAGGTAACGAGAGTGGGAGATCGAATACTCCGGTTAGCGACCGCGGGAAAGACGGTGGTATGGTCGTATACCTTCACAAACACTGGACAGTGTGGGGACTTTTACGTCCACTTGGGTGAATCCTAATGGGACTACGCGCGCAGAGGAATTTGGTTGCGTTCTCGCACCGCCTAAAACGGCCATATTTTAGTAGATAATAGTCCCACATAATCCGACGTCACTCCCACGGCGACAAGTATGGTGCCTTTTAAGGTTTCCCTTTAAAAAAAGGCTTGTTTTAAATAATTATGTTATATTATATAGCCCAAATAACTACATATTATTAATCGATTTATAGGTATGTATTGTGATTCAAATCAAAACTGGCCAATAAGATTATTTTATTTCATACCTTTTTGTTCAGAAATAGGTAAACTAGGCGTATAAATATCAAATAAAAACTTAGTAAATAAGAACATAATGAAAGAAACGAATGAAAACAAAACTTGTACCTGAATTCGGGTACTCGAATTAGGTTTATGAGATATTTTTGATATAATATAGGTAATGAAAATAATAATCGCGCTAAATGCTTTTGCAACGAATACCTACTCTTCGATATTTCGGAGTCGCGATTAAATTAATAGATGCGTGTAAAATCGTCTTGGCAAAGTAAACGCTTTCTGCACTCATCGCTCCACATTAGGATTTTCTCATGTGTCGTGGGTGCCATGGACACACAAACACGAATACACAAATACCCAGACCAGAAATCTAAACTCATTAATGCAATATATTTTTACACGTGATTTTGTACGTTCATATTTGTACTTAACATTTATAATGTATAATATATTATAATCACTGTTTAATCATAAACCGTGTTTTAATAGCATAATAATAATTTTGTACATGAAAAACAATAAATAACTCAATACTGTCAATTTATTTAAAGAAATATAGTTGAAAGTAAATTGATATTTTGTTATGGATTATTATTATTATAGCGTGAAAATTGAACATCTAAAGAAAATACTTATTGAAATTGCCGAATAAAGCAAAAACGTTTGAGAGAAAATCCTAAAATGAATTCATTAAAAATGAGTTCTATCCTATTTCCTAACTGTAGATTAAAGCTTGAAAATTTTGAATAAAGAAACATTTACCGAGCCGGCGCTCTCGCCCGTGCTGAAATTTTTATACATCCCCGAGGAACTATAACACCGTCATATGAAGTTTCTTTTCATATGTTTGTTTTAATTTGCTCTCTACATAATTTGGCTTGCAAAACTTCCTAAATTATGTTAAACGCTCATATGAAATTAGTAGAAAATACCGTAATTTCGACTGCTAGGTAGTCACTTGCAATGGCTGTTTATAAATGTATAATAATATACACATTTGTATCGATTAAAATTATTTAGAGGTAAGTCAAAATAAGTTATATGTATATAAAATTTTTAATATTCCGTATAAAAAATATAACAATTCGATTGTAACAAATAGTCAACAATTAAAAAATAAAGGTACTAGTGACATTTTAGTGACCAGATTTATGGCCCCAGTGCTTGTGTTCACCATGACCTCCCTTCTTTCCATGATCATGATGATGATGATGATGCTCATGATGACCGTGTTCACCGTGGTGTCCCTTGTGGTGGTGGTGGTGGCCGCCATCCTCGTGGTGGTG
>MOOZ01000764.1:473665-493809 GCA_002930495.1 Cecropterus lyciades
AAGAATTGTATCTAGGTAAACATTTATCGGCCTTTAATCGGTGTTAATTGCTTTTAGACAATAATTATTATTTGACTCACGTACTTGTACGTCGAATGCAGACGTGCGACATCTAGCAAAACTATTGAGTGCTTTGCTCGCATTTAACTTAATTGATTTTCTTGAACAGTATCTGTGAGTACAGTACCTGCAATTAAGGAGTTGCAGGCAGGTTAAGATTGTTCTTCCAGAATTCTTCCAGAAAGATTGTTCCTTCTTGATTCTTGATTTAAATAGTTACGCAAATAGACTTTTCGTACTTAGGATAGTAAAAAGATACAACATTGTGTATTTTGACAGCAATGCGTTAAAGATATAAAAGAAAACCAGCTAAGTGCGAGTCGGAATCGCGCACGAAGGGTTCCGCACCATTATCTATAAAAAACTGCAAAAAATCATGTTCGTTGTATGGGAGCCCGCGTTAAACATTTATTTTATTTTAATTTAATTATTATTTTTGAAGCGAATATATGTATTTTTGAACTTATATTCTGTGAATATTTCAAGAGTCTATTTGTTGCCGTTATTTATCTTATTCTGCTTTTATTATTTATTATTATAGCGGATATATATAGAAATAGATTATCTGTGAAAATTTCTACTGTGTCGCTATCACAGTTTATGAGAAAAGACCTGGTGACAGACAGATAAACGGACAGCGTGGTCTCAGTAATAGGGTAAGGTTTTACCAATTGGGTTGGGAACCCTAAAAAAAGATAAAACAGTTGCATAAATTGATCCTAGATATTGATTATAACAGAGAATAAAAAGTAGTTAAAAAAGACGAAAGTACTGAAGAAAGAAAAATACCTAATTAATCCTATTGCTCTACTAAGCAGCAGCTTTACCGATTTAAAAAATCATCGACAGTCACAATATATTAAATTCATAAGACTGTTTATTGATAACTAATAAATAATTGTTGCGTTGATGATCATGGCTTATGATCTAAATGTGCAATGGGCATACAGTTCAGCCTCTAGATTCATAAAACGAAACGATATATTTCAAATATATTTACTTGGCGCACAAACAACGTATAATATAATATAATAGCTTAACAATTGATAAAATTGTACGTCCTGAAAGTATTGAAACGTAACAAGACAGATAGTGGATAAATAGCCCTCTCCTCAAACATTTGCCGGTGTAATAATTCTTCCGTATATCTCTAGTTCTACGACGGGCCTTTTGTCCCTCGTCCTTGATAGAAAGCCTATTGGATTGATGGCTCCTATTTGCACGGAGTTGGAGCTGATCTCCAATGACTTTCGAGTTCGCCCCCAGTGTCGCATCGATTTGAATATAATGCGGACGGATTATCTAGCTTCTGTTACTACGTACCTCCTTTTGTATGCAAAATTATTCAATTACGTATTATACCAATTATTTATGTACGTCGTCAATAGAATAATGTTTAATTGCTGGTCACAGGCTTCATTTAAAATGAGAGGGATTTAGGCTATACTGTACCACGCTGGCCAATTACGAATCGGTAGTAGTGCGATTTTTCCACACCCTTGGAAACTACCGTTTAAATAACTCTCAATGATTTCTTTCACCGTTGTAGTACGTAATAACTTATTTTTATTAGGTCTTTACTTATGAAATTGCCGTTCTGCCGTACTGGCCATTTCAAATCAAAATATTTTTTTTTAGGCTGATAATTCTAATTTCAATTTTATTTTATTTTAAAAACATCGAATTATTTTTTCTAAATTCTTCATTTGTTTTAAGGTTAGTGTTTAGTTTTCATCGCATTCGAACATTTTTCGTCATCATGGATACGTTAAAAATTCGAGTAATTATGGAGTATGAGTACCGTCGTGGCAACAAAGCGGCATAAGCGACACGCAACATCAACGACGTTTACGGAGCGAACACTACAAACGAACGCATCACCGGTTTTTGGTTTGCCCGCATCCGTTCTGGAAATTTAGACTTGAAAAATGAACCCCTTGGTCGTCCGAAAACTTTGATCGACAATGACGAATTAAAGGCGATTGTGGAAGCTGATGATACTCAATCTACGGCTGAATTAGCAGTAGCTTTCGACGTTAGTATCAAAACAATATTGGTCCATTTGCGTCAAATTTGCAAGGTAAAAAAGCTTGATAAATGAGTACCCACGAACTTAATGACTGCCAGCACGAAGTACGCGTCGTGACGTGTCTTGCACAGCTCAACAGGCTGCTCAACAACAAATGAAGGAATTCTGAGCCGCATTGTTACTTGTGACGAGAAATGGGTCCTGTTCGACAATCGTAAGCGCTCAGCAAGGTGGTTGGTCCCTGGTTCAACACCCAAACAATGCTCTAAACGAAAACTTACCCCTAGAAAAGTGATGGTCACTGTTTGGTGGTTTAACGCGGGTGTAATTCATGACAGCTTCTTACCAAACGGGACGAGCATTACTGCAGATGTGTATTGTGAAGAACTGAACACAATGATGTAGAAGCTCGCAACCACCTTTCAATCGTTCGGCTCCACTGCTCCTGCACGACAACGCGCGACCTCATACTGCACAGCAGATGGTCTCCAAGAAATAAGAGCTGGGGTTGGAAGTTCTCCATCATCCGCCGTACTCACCAGACCTTGCGCCTACAGACTTCTACTTTTTTCAGAATTTGGATAACTCCTTGGCGGGAAAAAACATCAACCTGAGGCAGTACAAAATGCCTTTGAAGAATTAATTGCCTCTCGTCCAGCTGTTTTCGACAAGAAGGGCATCAATAAGCTACCAATGCGTTAGCAAAGATGCACTGATTGTATGGGTGATTACTTTGATTAATAGAAATGAAAAATATATAAGATACGCTTAATTTATTTAATGAAAAACAGCAATTTCATAGGTAAAGACCTATTATTAAAAAGCATTTAACTTTAAAAATTAAGGTGACTCTGAACAAAATCTTGGACCCTCGTATTGAGGGATGAGTTTCAACCAGTATGCTATTGCTCTATTATTTTTTTGTATTGAATCTAAATGAAATTATTCAGAAACTTGTATAATTACAAAGTCTGATCAAACTTACAATAAATTATTAATACGGTACAGTAACACATTCATTGCTATTTTCAATAATAAAAGTATTATGAAAAAGACTGATGAAAATATTACGTACCCAATTCATAATATTAAACTCTCGAGAGACTTAGTGCAGTGAGAGAGAAAATTGGACGGGCAATGTCCCAATAATCAATATTTCATTAAAATCAACTCTTCAAAAGGAAACTGTAAAATAGCATTTGAATTTAAGTCGCATTAAAAGTTTGCGTGAGGAGAGTTCGTAGCACAATGGAGCCGTTGGAAAAATTCTAATTACTTTACGGAGTTGGGTTGGAATTTTAAAAGTTACTCTCAGCCGCCCCGAGTCTTAGGGCATAAAACGAATATTTTGCATTAAGAAACA
Organism: Cecropterus lyciades; assembly: GCA_002930495.1. Lineage (NCBI taxonomy): Eukaryota > Metazoa > Arthropoda > Insecta > Lepidoptera > Hesperiidae > Cecropterus > Cecropterus lyciades. Next base: position 477,118 of record MOOZ01000764.1, read on the forward strand.
TCAATAATGAAGAATAAATTAATCATGGGCCATGTTGATTAAAGTTTTGCGAGCGATTATACTTGCGAGATGCGGACAGGCGGGGTTTACAAAGTTTTTCGTGTTTTCGAATTCGGGGTTTCCGACCTAATTTGTGATGGAAGCCATCCCATTCCCCGTTTAATATCACGAGGCATACTCATGATATTAAATTTCACTATATACCTAATATAATTTGAAATCTAAAATGGACAACCGTCATTAAGCCCACAACATTAGAAGTCACTAAATTAGATCAGTAGTGCTACTTCTGTAGATAGAATGAAATCTCAATGTAAATAATCTGACACTTTTTTCAAAAATTTACTATTTTATTCGGATCCAGCTATGGGAATGGTGAATTTAAATGTATGTATAAATAAGTGCCTTCAATTTTTTATCCACCAATTTTTCAATATAAAATGTTGCTATAATGAGAGTACAGATCTGTTTTTAATGACGACTGAATTGAAACGTTCGATTCTCTGATACCGATTTGTACTTTAAATTGAATTTTATCGAAAACTTTATCTCACTCTCGAAATGTTTTCACTGAATACTTTCTATTGAAATTTTTTGCGCTATAATGTTGTCTCCTTTAAGGTGGTTGAAATCCTTGTAGTTTAGCATGTCTCTGTCTTCTAATGACTGTGTTTGTTAACTGCATTTTAATGTCTCATCTACTCTCTGCATCTGCACGGTCTCTGCACGGAATTGTTAGAAGGTCGATAGAATATTGCTCCATGAAGTGGTTTGTCAATGTAAAGTAAGGGTTAATTTTTAACTTGTGTTAGTTTAGAATTACCTTCTAAAGATAACTAGGACGGACGGCTCAAAGTGCTCTAAAGCTTGGAAGGGCGCATGAAATTTATCCAATAGGGAGCATCCAACCGATAAGTATTCAATAAGTATTCATGTCTTTAATGTTAATAATATCTATAAGTATAATATATAAAAATGAGATGGTGTGTCTGTGTGTTACTCAATCATGCAAGAACCTCTAGTCCGATTTACATGAAGGCTACTTTTGATTTTGATTTTTTTCTCTACAAAAAAGCCCTTTGGTTTTAAACTTTCATATTTCCGTTTTAAATAGGTACAAAGAACACTAAAAAATAGAAGAAGAAAAACTTTTGATGGCATATAGGAGGTTAACATTTAATTTTCGGATGATTCTTATCACTTTTCATGTACCTCCAATAGTTAGCGAGTAAAACCTTTTTTTTTTGTCACGTTGCGGAGCATGAGTACTTCAGCTAGTCACTTTTAAAGAAATGAATCTATTGGTTCTAATTAAATCTCCGACCATTACCTAATTCTACCTTTCAAAGAATACGATGACTACGAGTTTCATATAAAGCAACCTATACATTTCCTTGATCCCTGTTACTTAAAGTTATCCAACTTTAGGTAGAACTACCTTGGCTAAGCGATAGTTAGACGTATTGTAACAAATAATGAACCGGCGTAACTCCGAGCGCCGCAGGCCCGCGAAGTGTTGGCAATTTGGTACAGCCGGCGCTTGTTGAAGTCGTTTTTCTTTAGCTTCGTTCAATAAATGTACGGCCCGAGTGCCTTTTTACACAATGTTACGCGATATTCCGCACATTGTATCATAATTGCTTTCTTTAAACAGAGTCTTTAGCTTTCTTAACGAAATATATCGCTATTATTAAATTAACACCGGTGCAGCTTACTATAATGAGTGCTTAAATAGATAGATAGATGATATTCGTATAATTATGCTAATATTGCGTAGAGTTTATATTTTACTAATATTATACCACACCTTCCCGCCAGGCGACCAAGGGAAGGACGACGGTATATGTGGTCGCATACTGTTGTAAAAACAAGATGATGCGGTGGGTCTAGCCGCTCACGTGGGCGGAGCCCGCGCATAGGGCAACGCGCTCAGAGGACTCCAGTTACGTTCCTTCGGAGATCTCGGTGTCCACTTTGTAGCTTCGAAGACGGCCACCGGGGGGTTTTAGTACCGTAAAAATCCCACATTGCCCGGCGTCGCTTCCACGGCGTTTGGTACCTTTTGAAGGGAAACCTTCAACCCTCGAGAACAAAAATAAAATAAAAGATATATAAAATAAATATATATAACTATGCAACTATTACACTGATTGCGAATGCGATACAACTAAATCATATGCATGTAAATGAAATCATATAATCAATGTTTGTAGGTACGTTGATGTTGGTAATATAAATAATTTCCTTATTATCTACCTACCCTAAATTAAAGAATTTAATATAAAACTTATTAAAATTATCTTTGGACATTAATTATAACTTTTAAATTACTTTCTTTACAACTTTTTGGACCAAGTTTATTTATAATACTGTACATTTAGCTCTTTTAGTTACATTTTATCGGGTGTTTTTACTGGATGTCAGAAGGAGGATAATGTTTTTCGAGCGTATGTATCCATGTATATATGTATGTATGTTTGTTTGTATGTATATCCATTTCTTTGGCACGTGCTAAGTCCAAACTGCTTAACGGCTTACGGATACTGATAGACGGAGGAAAAATGGAGAGGAGCGACGACTTTTTTTACAATATGGGTATTAAATGAAAGCTGAAAGCAGACGGGTTTTTTGTTTAAATTTAATATTTAGTTATATGCTTCGGTCACGTTTACAATAGTAAAGAGTATCGTATGTCATCCGAGTCATAAACTATCTGTGTGTCAAATTTCAGCGAAATACTACCAATAGTTTCTACGTGAAAGAGCAACAAACACACATACTTACTAACAAATTGTCGCCTTTATAATATTAGTGAGATAGAAATAAAGAACGGATATCTCCTAATAACAACAGAAAACTCACCTAAATGCAGTCACAGATTCGTCGTCCCTCTTAAAAATCAACATGACATCCCAAGTATGTTACCCTTAAAACCTTAACGTAGAAGCGTGATCAGTGCCTTATAACCAGTTGGTTTAGTATTCAGGTTGCTTCAAGACTTGTGCCCGTAATTGCTTCCTCCATCGTAGTTTCAATACTCAGATACTCATTACTGGCGGAGACTGCACTAGAGAGAAGGACGTAATTATATTCAGTGTGTCGCTACGAAGGCTTCGTTCCGTTCTACTAAATTAACATTTCCTCTTTAAAACTGCTAACGAAATGACAATAGATCGGTCGGAAGTTGAGCTTGATGTGAATAGCAATGGCGATTATTTAAAGCATATATATACAGCGTTAGGTAAATCAAGGGATATATTATTGGAGAGTGTTCAGTATTTGATTCTCGACCGAAATATTATGTATAAGAATTGGTCAGGTACGAGTCAGACTCGCGCAAATAAATCACGTTTTATGTATGGGAACTCCCTTAATTAATAAATCTGTTTAATTTTTGATGGAATTATCTATAAAAATACATTATATGAGTAGTGAAGACGCCCCACGCCTGATCCCGATGTGGTACGATGAGTAAATTTTGCTAAGATAAAATTAAATTTAAAATTTTAAAAACCCCCAACGCTATAAAGATAAGTGGGCCACCATTTCAAAAGTCAAAAGTAATATTTATAGATGAGCCATCAAATACGAACGAGTTACTCCTACATTTTAATTATAGAAATACTAGTTGACCCGGTAAACGTTAACAGTTAAGGGTTGTATGTATTTTTTAATGCCACATTATAGAAAAATAAAAAAAATGTCCAAAGAATAAAAAAAGTTAAGGGTGAACAACCCTTATCACTTAGGGGTATGAAAAATAGATAGTAGCTGATTCTCAGACCTACTGAATATGTATATAAAATTTGGTAAAAATCGGTAAAGCCGTTTCGGAGGAGTAAGGTAACTAACATTGTGACAAGAGAATTTTATATATAAGATAACATTTGCTCGTTAAGATTGTTCTACAACGTCGCGGCGGAAGGGTACCACTTAACTTAGTCAGACCCTTTATTCAACTGACTATCTATTTATTTCCTACATTTAAATTGTTAAGCCTGTGAACGTGACGATTATCCAGTCTCCCTATTTTATTTTAACTTGGTAGGTATCTAGACTCTAAACTTAGCGGTACCCCGCCGCGACATTGACTTTTAAGACTTTTAGCGTCGGGGGTTAAAAAACACCAAACAAACAAATATAAAATAGTTCGCTAGTACTATATATATATAATTTTACTTGTATTGATTTATTTATTCACCTATAAGCCTGAATATGTCCGTCGTTTAATTTAACATAATATATATCATCATGTTATGTGTTTTGGTAACATGTAACTAAAATACTTATACTTATTCGCGTGTAGTGGAAGATAGCAATTGGTATGTTTATAATTAATATTTTATTACCAATAACTTAAATGTTCAATGAAATGGTCCTTCGACGTCAGATTTTAATCTATGATTTCTTATGACACAGGATTATGACCATCTTGGAAAAAAACCATAAAGGTGCTTTAATGAATTATAATGTCTGTTAACCCAAATAAATAAAAAAAAATGTAAAACTAGTCATATTTTCTTAGGCAATAAGTCTATTTTAATATCTATCTAGAATGTAGAAATCTGTAACTGAAGAAGTCAAACTAGTAACATCGTTAATAATTTCAAAACCAAAAATCCGATGGTTTAAAATGATTTTTTGTATATAATGATATAATTAATTGAAATTCTATATAAGTTTTTGTCAAAATAGTCAAGTAAAAGTATTATAATATATACATTTTTAGAATAGTCTATTTAGTAAGATCCATTTGGACGACCCTTGTGGTGGAGCGATCACCATACCGGTCTGACACGCAGTGGGTCCCGGGTTCGATCCCCGGCCAGACAGACTGATCTGAATGATGAATTAAGATTTCTGTTCTGGGTTTGGGTTTTTGTGTATTCGTCTTTGTGTGTCCATGGCACCCACGACACAGGAGAAAATCCTACTATGGGGCTATGAGTGTAGAAAGCGTTTAGCGTGTAGCTTTCAATTGCATATTGTCGTTACTATTAAAAAGGTCGTAAATCCCCTTCCTTTATCTCGGGTAAAATAATATAGTTGTTGCAGCAATAATATTGAAAGCATTTCAAATCAGGGTCTGAAAATATAAATAAAAACCATAAATCGACTAAAAAGGTCAACAAGTCAGTAGTTGAACGGGCTCAATTCCAGTTACTTCAAATATACAAAAAATATTGAGACCTCTAACAGTATCGTGGTTTTCAGTAGGGCGTATTATGAGGGTTGCTGCTATAATTTCAAAAAGATACGAGCATTAAAACGATTATCAATATTAATACTTGAGGTTATTATTACTATTATTATTTTGAAAAAAGATCTTTGGCGGCTTCGGCGGGTCCTGTGTTGTTAAGCTTGGCTTTGGCTTTTGGCTTCATTCGAAAGCTCAAAGTCGCATAACATACTATTCGATTCAGCTATTGGAATTGGAAGTAGATCGGACATTGTCAAGATTTTCATACAAAATCTTTCATACCGGTCCAGACTATTCCAGCTCGGATTGATTGACGGCTGACATATCGCTTATTGAACATGTTGGTTTATTTCAATTTGGTTTGCAAAAATTAATTTAATCTAGTTACCAAAAAAAGTAACTCAGTTGACTGAATNNTTACAACATAAGCGCCACCTATGTGTTTTAAACTTTTACACCCCACCTGCAAATGTAGTTTATAAAACCACTCGTCTCATTTCTATTTCTCTTCTTCGCTAATCGATCGGATAGGAAACGGACGTATCCCTTCCAAGTTATAGTTTAAATATATTATTTAACTGTCGTTATTTAAACTAAACAAAGACGTTTTATTTACGCCCTTAACTGAATTTCCTATAGAACACAAAATTAATGCACCTCAAAATGCGTGATTTATACATGATTTTTAAATTTTCATTGTAACGAGATTGTTTCAAGAAAAGTACTCGTACTTACTATTTCTAAGGAGAACTACTTTTATATTGACACAATTTAAGTCGTGATCAATCAAGATATATGTCGAGCGCCGACGTCAGAACTACATACATACTAAACCAACATTAATTAAGAGAAATACATTGACATAGGAGTCGCTTTGTATTTTTTGTTAAAACTATGTTGCAAATTAATCATGCATAAGAGTGCATTTGTACAGGCATACGGCCAGGGTCCTGAAACAATTTTCAAAATTTGGCAACCAGTACATGCGAAGAATGTTAAGCGACGAAGAAAAGAAAAATGGGGAACATTGCGTGTATGATATACATAAGTAACTCTAGTTCGTATACGGGCGCGAGAAAAAAGAAAACGGGCGTTCACTACATAATGAATGTACGTACTATGTTCGGCGAGTACGAAAAATCTCAGCGATACGTGAGGGCAGGTGTTTTACGCATGTTGTGTTTTATATCCATTATCCGGCAACATCCGGCGTACCTACTTTTAGACCGTTTCATCTTGCGCCCGAGCGGGTCAGCGTAATTTATTACCTATTGTGCGGATATTTCATTTATCACGGTGAATTCAATTTACAGAACAATTAATCATTCCACAATACCTACTTGTCGGCGGAGGATTGGTTGCCGGGTGCCGGCGACTAGTCTCGTAAAAACATGTGCTTTAACTACACGATTAAATGACATTTAATATTTCAAGCTGCCAACTTACTTCCAATGATATTGCTGCTCATAAAAGATATAATCGTTGCATTTTATCATAATTATAGATAGATTGATTTGTTGTGCACTTTAATGTCTGTTATGATTGTAAGAGTTTTTTTTACATATGAGGGGACGTATCCAAACGACATGACCTATTTTTGACAATTTTTGATGCCCCATGCCCTTGGTGACCACCCGTAGTATATAAGTAGATCCCCGCCCTCCCCCTCATACTATTTGATAAAGACGGTTTTCAATCACTTTTTTTTAAAAAGAAAGTTAAAGTTGCGCGTCATATTTGAATAAAGTTAAAAAAATCACAAGATTCCTTATATTAACTACGTAACGAAAAACTAAGTTCAATCTCTCCTTCCTGTGACCAAGTGTACTAATTTGAAGACCCCTCCTGAAATGGTCACGTGGTTTGTGCACTTTTGCTAAATTATAAAAATAGCAAACGATCATACAGTCCACTTAAAGAGTTCACTGCCGCCTGAGGATTAAGGATCGATTAGGGATGTTTTGCTACTCTGAGGACTAAGTTGGAACAAGTTGACATTCGCTTAAAGTGGTACCTACTACTTCTACCTAGCAATAGTTGCAGTGTAATACTGCTGTGTTCATGTTGATAAAGCATGAGGGGCAGATTTTTTTTAGGTATTCCATCTTAAGAATCTAAAGACGAACAAACCGTCTAAATCAATTATAGGTTAGTTAGTACTCCCGTTCGTTTTCTCCTTTTTTATTTAAAACAAGTAAATAAAATAAATAATTAAAATTATTAAAGAAGAATATTAAAATCAGGAACATGCCCAAGTATGCAACAGCTATTTGGTGTTACAAACAAGAAAGACCCAAAATAAAACGTAAAAGAGAAGATAAGAAAACTAGATAAATATCACCAACGAAAATGTTACTAAAAAGAGGCACTACATACATATGTAGTATATACATATATACTACCTATATGTCTTTATAGGAATACAGAAAGCTATGAAAAGCAGCAATCACAGCGGGGTTTCAATCAGGAATCTAATTGGCGTGCTATGGTTCTTTAAAACCTTGTGACCGTATTACCGATTCGAAATTTTTGCAACAGTGTATAGCTCCGGGATTGATTTATGATTTTTGATGATTTATTTTGTGTATTTTTTTGTAAAACGAAATGAATTAAGTAAGCTTTTTCGTTGAAACGTATTTTTTGTTAAATGATAAGAATGACATTACGGACGCAACTGTAGTTGAGTTAATTCGTGGTTAAACGCGAATTAGTCTTATTTTTTTATATAAAAACTAGCTGCGCCCCACGGTTTCACCCGCGTATTACTAATTTATTTATTTATTTGGATAAGAATAAATATTATATTTATAAAAACAACTTCGCAAATAATGCATTATTTTGGAAAAAATTTGGTTAGCATATAAAAGGGTACAGTGAGTTTACCTAAAAAGATAGACATATGCTGTCGTTGACTTTTTTTTAGAATTTTTAAAGGGGATCAATTCTGTCATACATAATTTTTACGAAACTGTAACCGTTTACGCAGCGCATGCAGCGGAAGCTCTCATTAGAAAAAAAAAACCGATTTTGAAACATTCTTCATTGGTGCTCCGCTCCTGTTGCCGCCTTCCTCGATAAATGGGCTATCTAACACCGAAAGAATTTTTCAAATCGGACCAGTAGTTCCTGAGATTAGCGCGTTCAAACAAACAAACAAACAAACTCTTCAGCTTTATAATATTAGTATAGATTCACGTATATTAATGTAAACATACAATATGTATTTTAATAAGCGTAGAAGTATACTGAATTAAATTATACAATACAATAAATAACAAAATTAGGAATTACACTGTGACGACGTCGAACTTAGGTCAGTTTAAAAGTCAAAGTCAAAGTGGTCAGTTTAAAAGCTACTTTTGATTGCAAAATTTTTCACTATTTAGAGATGGCGACTATTGTACTGACGTTTGGGTTACAGATTTTCATATTACTATTTTAAATAAAATGAGAACGCTGAAAGATTGCAAACTTTTGATGGCATATACGAGGTCAACATTTATTTTTTACCCGGAAGGTCATTATTACTTTTCAAATACCTCCAACGGTTAGCGAGTAACTTGTGATATGTATATATTTTACTAGCAGCACTTTTAACCGCTATTTCTCACCATTCTTTGTCCTCGGTTTGAAACCTTTAAAAGGTAAGCAAGCCTGGTTATGTGGGATTTTTGTCGCAGGTAAATCTTATCGCAGGTAAATCGTTACTCTGGTAAAAATCCCACATAATCCCGGCGTTGCTCTCACGGCGTCGAGTACCTTTTGAAGGTTTCCCATTTGAGAGCAAAAAAGGGGGTAGAATTACCAAAAACGGTGAAATAGATAGAAACGGCGAACTTTCATACAAACTTTCATCCCCTATTTAACTCTAGGGATTGATTTTCGAAAACGATGAAATTGATGTTTACTTTATCAAACCATAAAGCCAAATAGTAAGTATCATACTGCTTTCGTCAAAATTGGCAAACTTCCAAAGAAACATTCAACCCTTATTACATCTATATATATATATATATAGATGACACCTTCCAATATTTTTACTAAGTATTCCTTTATAAGTGTATTTTAGTGATCATAGCGCAATGTCCGTAAAATAGTTTTAATAGATTGTTCTCAGCTAGTGTACAATAAAATTGTTGTAGGAAGCTATTTAGTTACAGCTATGTAAACAAATCATTTTATTACTCATTATGACCGCGAGCTCTAATATGGCTTGGTCGCAGTAATCTAAGTTTTACGCAAAAACATTAAATTCCGGAATTAAAGGCTGGTTCTGATCTGTGGAGATCAATGAAAACTTTCTTTGTAAACTTGGCAAAATTAGAGGCAAAGATATTAATTTGAGTTGTTAAACTTCATTTTCCGGGGCAGTAACGAATTTGTTATCACCATCAGACAGGACTTATGTATTGTGTGGGATCAGTTACCGGGGTCATGAACAGCCGAAACTAAATGTCATGTGGAATACAAAATCGTTAGTTGCTTCTATTGAACATTAAATTTCCGCATTCGAGTTTTTAATATGGATTTTCGAGTTTAGAAAGGCGAGACAGACATTTCAAAAATTCCATCTTTAAAATTGCTACTGATTTAGACTCACCTTTAAAGAGGTAAATAAACTATGATTTAAACAGGTAGATATAGGTAATATTATTTCTTAATGAAGGAAATTTATATTACTTTTGCGTTCATTATTTTTTCTTTTTTTTTTCATTTCACTTATTTAATAAAATTGTCACATATAAATAACTGTGAGTGTTTGATGAAGCTCCCTTTATATCGACAGACATTGAACATGATAGACGTGTGCCATTCCATTGTTTTACCGCCTCATCTTGTCACATCTCCGTTCACGTGTGAATTTAGGAACTTTGTTAACGTTTACTCAATATTTATGAAGGAGGCCATTGTGATATTTTTAGAAACGAAATCGTAATATTTTGTATATCATAAACATAAAATAAGGCACTGTGATTATACCTATCTTACTAATATTATAAATGCGAAAGTATGTTTGAATGTATATACATACATCCATTAACAAACGGAAACTCTTTCACGCAAAAACTATTGACTCTCGCTGAAATCTGGCACAGAGATAGTTTTTGATGTACATTAGCATACTTATTACCTAGTCAGTCAGTTAGTTACTAACGAATAGCTATGCTAGCCTAATAAAAAGCCTAATAAAAGTGTTTGCTTCCATTTACAGTATTATTACTGGCATTAAATTGGTTAGGAAATAACAAAGTGTAATAACACTTTATGAATGTAGAAAATATTGTAAAAAAATGAATTGGACTTTCAATGATTAACGACGACGATTCGATACAAAAAAACACATCCACATCCAAATTCGTTATCCGTTTAGGAGCTACGTTTCCACAGACAGACACACAGACAAACAGACAGCCAGACATAGTAGTCAAACTTATAAGAACCCTTTTTTGCGTCGGGGATTAAAAGGGAGGAACATCGAAATCGAGCCTTGGTCAATTATTGATTCGTAGTACCTACTTGACGTTGAAAATCTTAAAAGCAGGTACACTTCTGAACCATTTCCTTTTTATTTGTTTGGATTCAGCTTTCGAAGGTAAAAATGTAAATGGGCCCAAAGTAAGCATCGCTGAACATAGCGACGTAAGCTGTATTTAAACGTTACAATAAGTGAGGGCCCCTGAAACGGTTGCCGGTTGCGTAAATATGTGTATAGGAATGATTACCGAAGCTTTGCTTCGAACCCGACCTTCGGCCTTTCAATTTCGATACTTATTTTCCGTTTTGATAGGCACGTTTTGGTTTCTTGCAAATTAAAATTACAATCTGTATACAGTGGTAGTCAGATTTAGAGTAAACCTATTATCACAGTCCTTTATTTTTGTTCTCGATGGGGGAACCTCCAAACGGTACCTGAAGCTGTGGGAGCGACGCCGAGTTACGTGGGATTTTTACCGCACTGAAACTTCTCGGTAGCCGTCGTCAGCGCTGTCTGGAAGACTCCGGGATCTCCAACGGAACGCAACCGCAGTCCTTCATTGGAGTCGCCTCTGGGACAGGCATGGGATAAACCTATTCAGGTCCCAGGACTAAAGGGACAATTATCATAGACCTAGAGCTAATATAAAACAGTCGGATAATAATGTTGAAATGTCCGTACATAGTTCAATAAAATCTTCAAGTAATAGGAAGATGATAGATTGAGGATTGTTAGAGAGGTGCCACTGCCACACCTAAATACTTCTAGCGTGAAGTAGTTCCTGCGTTTCGGTGGAAGGGCCACACCGTTTCCAGTGCACTTTCATATGAGGTGACTGTCTTCAGTTTTCGGGAGTCTTCAGTCTTTAGCAACGCGTCTATGATTGACTTCAGGGAGGGAACATAAATGAAAGTAAGTTGGATTGTTGTAGACACTGTATTTTACGAATTTGGTTACAATGCGAAATATTGAGAATATTGTGGCGTGGGTCCGAACTAGACGACAGAGACCGAAGTGATTCGCGAACGCCGACCGGTCAACCATTTGCGCGGGCGGCCCCCGCTTCACCCCCGCGCTCCGCTCATACCATAGGCTTGTACACATATTCTGTATGAAATTACCACTTATTATCAGGTGGACTGCACGCTCGTTTGCTATTTAATTTTTTACAAAAAAAATTAAGGAATTTAATCAAGAGGTAACAGAGATGATACTCCTTGATAGCTCGACTTACGTGGCGCCATCGCCACAGCTATTTCTGGCTTACAACAACAAAATTGAGTTCTGCTATTTTTAAGGGTATTATAAGGGTGATAAGATTATATTACAATTAGAATTTGTGGCCGATCTTGGGTAGGATTATAGCCAAATTTGGGATGGATTTATGGTGTGGGTGGCAGTTGTTACTAAACATCAGGTGGACTGTATACACATGTATGACACTGTATACAAAAATATGTTAAATGCTATAAAATAATCATCTTTTAATGTTTTACTATCTTTATAAAATTCAATAAAAGGAATAGATACACCCAATTGAAAATTCTTCGAGTTATTCTATCAAAATTTACTGATCTCATTTAATTCCTGCTTGTTTCCCAACTGGAACTGAATTAAGATTCTACTCTGATCATACTTAAACTTAACTACTTTAGTCTGCCTAACTCCTCGACTACTGCTTTTGAAGAATTCTTCAACTCACATTTGGTGGGACTCATTATTTGAATACAAAACAACAATACCAATTTCTACCCGACTGCGTCAGAAGGTGGGTGATTTTTTCTAGCGTATGTATGTATGTCCACTTTATTGGCACTACAACCTAAACGGCTTGACGGTTTGTTACGTATAACTTATTATTAGAATCGCTTTAGTTTGAAGAGTGACAGAGATTATTAAAAATGGCGTCTGTAAATAGAGAAAAAGGGAAGGGGGGGAGTTGAAATAAAAGCCAGTAAATATACCATTCCAAAAATATATATAATAATATTTTTACATTATTGTTACAATTTTGTCAAGCACTCATAAAAACGTTAATTAAATAAATTATTAAAACAAAATAATCCTTATTAAGCAATCGGATTTTTTGTTTCTAATATTTTTATCAATATAACTTGTACTTAAATTGCTGGTTTTAGTTGACTACTTCACATTACATAAGTACATATGTTATCTAAGTACTCACTCTGAAATGGGATGAGGCTAATTGAATTTAATGTAATTGTAGTAGCAAATGGTTATAAACGTCGTTGTTATCTGTAAACTATACTTAATAGAGCAGAAGTTCAGCTTGTACCCAATGTAACTCTTATTATAAAAGTTGAATTTTCCAACATAAGTAAATATGATCTACTTTACCCGTTTAATTAGAGCAAGCTGTGCATACATATTTGTACTGCTTTATCGTATATGCAATACCTACATCTTTTATATTATTTTTATTTGTCTTCTACTAATTTCTGGTCCACTGCTGGGCACGGGCGCTTTTCCCAGAACATGGTTCACTGAGCTGGCAATGTGCGAATTGGTAGATTTGATAAACCATAGAGACTTTTAAGAACACTCAGGCGTGTAAGTTTCCATACGTTGTTTTTTACCCTTACCTTCTAAGCAAGTGATAATGAATATCTCACACACATACATAACTTTGAAAAATTAGAAGTATGCGCCTAGGATTCGAACATTGGACCTCTTGCTTTCACAATTCAAATGAAAAAATTGTCTTCTTAGTCAACTATTTTAAAACTTAAGGCGCTTGTAAGTTATGGAGGGATGAAATAGTGATAGTTGATATCATTGATGTGTGGTGTTACGACGTGTTTATGACGTGCTACGCTAAGCAAAGAGGTTCTATGGAACCTATAAGTAAATCTAAAAGGAAAATGATGAAAGAAAACGTAATATACATTAGTGCAGTATAAATCGTGTAGAATCCCGGACAAAGAATAGAATCCTTCTTGTGAATAGAGTTTAAGGCGACTGAGGGGCTGTAGCTTGCGTCATTCGACTAAAGCCTTTAGCTTTGCTACTCGACTTATCTTATTATATAAAATTAATTTTCAAATGTATTTTTAAATAATCTTATAGTATTTTTAATGTTCACATCTACTTTGAAATCAAAATCTTTTTGAACTTAAAAGCAAAATGATAATCATGATGTAGACACACAATAAGAAAAGTTTTTTATTGATATTTCACCCAAAGAGGGTTAAATCTGACGACCCGCGTGGCCGAGCGGTTACCTGACACGCAGTGGGTCCCGGGTTCGATCCCCGGCTAGTCAGAAATCTGAATGATGAGTTTATGTTTCTGTTCTGGGTCTGGGTGTTGTGTATTCGTCTTTGTGTGTCCATGGCACCCACGATACAGGAGAAAATCCTAGTGTAGGGCTATGAGTGTAGAAAGCGTGTTTTTTTTAAGCAGAAATATTTGTATTATTGTGTACTAGCTGAAATACCCGTGCTTCGCTACGTGACAAAAAAAATTAGGTTGTACTCGCTAACGGTTGGAGGTACATGGAAAGTGATATAGAACTTCCGGATAGAAAATTCGTATATGCCATCAAAAGTTTGCTATTTTTAGCGTTCTCTTTTTATTAAAAATTGAAATATTAAAGTCTGAAACTATAGGGTGAAGTGAAATCACTGAAATAGTCGCCATCTTTCAATAGCGAAAAATATCGAAATCAAAAGTAGCCTATAGACTGACCAGTTAAATGTATGTCTTGTATTGCAAAATTTCATGTAAATCGGACCAATAGTTTAAAGTAATTAAGTAACAGATACACACCATCTCATTAGTAAAGATAATGCGTCTGCGCATGCGAACTTGCGGGCAAAGGTTATTTATTAATTTGCGCTCTAAAGATCGGTGTAAATTTGTGTATATACTACTATATATACTTGTCTATATACTACATATGTACGTTAGAATTTAGTCTATAAAATTATTGGTATTACAGTACACATAATAATACACTTTAAATATCGATAAAATACCTACTACTAAAACATCTACTTACTTGTATTTAATAATACTACTCAGGGTCACAACAATTAATTTTTCATTACCCTTTATATGTGTCGATTAAAACGAAACATACAGAGTACCAGTAATATGGTGTTAACATATTTAATTATATTTCCTGTGAGCCTAATTCAACAAAACGTTAATACATGCTCACGAGAATGTGGAGCGGAGGACCGTATGTTCGTCCGTATGCGTAGGAAACGCTCGGTAAGCGAAATATAAAATAATATTTGCCGGACCGTGCTTATAAAGGAATATAAATTAATTTTTGAAGCTCTGGATGTACTTTACAATTTTATCGCGAGCTTGGGTGTACGCTTATTGTGTTGAAGCGCTTATTTATTTTCTGGTATGAAAGTTTTTGTGGACGAATTATTACAAAGCAGGTTGTTTTGAGTGTAAAACGGTGATTTAATAATAAAGGGAGCGTGTGTTAACGCTGTGACGTTAATATACTTATAAGTTACTTATATAAGTACGGTCGCGTAACATTAATGTTTGGGTTTAAATCAACACGAAGAGGTGCTAAAGTGCATAGTTTAGTTATCAAAATCTTATATACTGTTAACTGCCGCGTTAAGTGGCAGTTTTACAACAGAGCTGGTTCATAAATAATTAAGGTTAGTTGGGGGTAATATTAGAACTGGGGTACAGCTGTACGATGGTAGATAAATTGGTCATATTTTTTGAAAATGGCGACATCATACAATACGACATGAAAATGATGTCTATGTACCTGTATGTATATTCTGATAATAATTAATAGTTCGTCGAATCTAGTTGCATTTCGTTGTCTCGCGTAAATTATCATACCGTTTGGCAGGCTTACACTACGTTTTCGGTGAAAGCATTTACCGATATGATTTGCAATAAATATAGTAACCAGAAAGAAAAAGTGTGCACTACGATAAGATAGATGCAATAACTAGGCACATATTGCTTTTATATACGATTAAAAGGAATGTTCGTCTCGTTAATTAAACAGGAATATTTTTCTTCTTCAATTCGTTCAATTCTTATGTCGTCTTTTCAATGTAGAATGAGTAAACTAAAGATGTTAATCTTTTAGAGGTGGTAGAACTCGTTGTGGTTCGACTCCATGGTACTTCATCGCCACACTTATTTCTGACTAATAACAGTAGAGCTATGCACTGCTGTATTGTGGTCTGCAGGGAGACATACTTATCCGAGACATTCCAACTTAGCTCTCAGGAGTAGCAACGTATCATTGGCTAACCTCAATTGAACTCTGATCTCATCTAGAGTTGATTACAGAAGTCCGTGGATGATAATGACCACTTACCTTCAGGTGGACTGCATGCTCGTTTGCTACTTCCAAATAATAAAAAAAACTTATCAGATTAGTAGCTTAGTTACGGGTGCTGGTGGCTGTAGCACGTTTGTTTCTGAATTAAATCCTTTGGTGGTATCCTAACATAACTGCGGTAACAAAAGTAGTATTACTAAATAAACAAATAACTTCTACTTACCTTACGTTGGCAGTGAAATAAAATTATATAGGTACATATATCCCTCTAAGGCTCAAATGCATAAAAACGACACGACGTCTCATCGCGTCACGTTACAACTTCGTGGCATGAAACGATGTTGTGTCGTGGAAAACTTTGACGCGCTTACTTAAAAATCACGTAGCGACATCCGGACGCGGACCGTAATGTTGTGAAAATTGACGATGCAATTCTACGTTCTTTAAAGTGATTTACATTATTCATGAAATAACTTACTCTGTTCATTTATTTTTCCGCACTTTTTTATAGTAAGGACTACTTCCTTACTATAAGAACATGCAGCCCACTTGATGGTAAGTGGCTACTGTCGCTCCTGGACATCTGGAATCAACCCTAAATAAGATCAAATTTTCACGCAAGGTTAGCCACAGATGCGTTGTTACCCCTGAGGACTAAGATAGAATGCCTCTGAAAAGTATGTTTCCTTTATCACACCCTTCAGACCAGAACACAACAGC
>MOOZ01000764.1:503715-513770 GCA_002930495.1 Cecropterus lyciades
GGAAGGGTGTGGTTGCCGGCTCACTTATGTATGAGGCGACCATTTTAGTCCTCGGGAGTAGCAACGCATTTGTGACCGACTTCAGATAGAACTCCTGTTCTATATAAAGTTGCTTACAGGTGTCCATGGTCGGCAGTAACTACTTACCATCTGGTGGACTGCACTTTTTTTTATAGTATGGAAGTAGCCTCGGAAAAGTATATCTCCTTTACCACACCCTTCAGACCAGAACACAGCAGCTGTTGTTATTAAGCAGAAATAGGTGTGGCGGTGGTCTTCCGGAGTCGAACCACAACGAGTTCTACCACCTGCATGCTTGTTTGCTACTTCAATCTGGTAAAAATATATTAAAATCACCTAGTTTATTGCGTGCAATGTAAAAGGGGCGTAAGAAATTCCAAATTATGTTGCTGGGGTCCAACTAAATGACAGAATCCATTACCTTACAAATGGCGATATCGGAGTTACAATTAATATGCGTCGTTACTAAACTTAGCAAGAGAGCAGAAGTAAGTTTTAATAAGGGTCTCCTTGGGTCATTACAGGCCCGCATTGGTGATTGTCGTCGCCCAGCTCTTAACGATACTTCAGGAGGTACCCACTTCTTGTTGCTGATTCAAGTTCATGATTTGCCTAGTTTAGTAACTATAATTTATAGCAAAAGTTACAAGTATTTATGTTTTATAAACTTTAATTCTATGGCTCTAGTGAAAACGGGTATAAATTTAGTTTTTATTAATGACAAAAGTTAGAGTTATACTCGTTCTTACTAAGGACAAAGAATTGTATTTTTTTATTGCAGGTGATAAAACCAGTGTAGTTCGATCGGGGAGGTACCACCTCTTCACCTGTTTCTAACTCAGTGCAATTGTTGCGTTTCGGAGGTAGTTGCCTACCCGCTTATATATGAGGTGACCATCTCGTCCCTCGGGAGTACCAACGCATCTGTGAATGACTTCAGATAGAACCCCTCTATATGAAACAGTAGTTGGTTACAGAGATCCATGGGCGGCAGTAGCCACTTACCTTTACGGTGGACTGCACGCTCGTTAGCTATTTCAATCGGATAAAAATATAGGTTACTACGAGTATAATTAATTTATTTTGATAAAGACAGTTTGTCGCATATTTTGATAACCAATTATAAACATACATCAACATTACCCGTTACTTTGGGAGTTTAATAATTATTATTTTACTCCTTTTATATAAGCGTAACCTAAATTTTATTAAATTATTAACAGGCCGATAAGTTGATAACAGTGATATTACGATACTTAACCTTTAATTTTACCTTAAATAGGATACACGTGTCAGACTTACTTGAGTTACTTGAGTTAATTGAAAATAAAGTTATATAGATATAGATAAAAAGTGTTTAAAAACAAGTCTCTTAGTAAAATCTTTTTTCTGTAGGTACTTCTTAAAAAATCATATTATTTGATACCCATATTATGGTGTATATTATGTTATGGTGGTGAATTGTAAATAATTGGTCCACCGTCATGTGGGGTCCGTGATATTTTATTTAGAATGACGTCAATAAGCTAATGATCCATGGTAAAAATCAAAAGAAAATGTAAAATTTCGGCACAATAGTCGGATAGGGTGGATTGAAATTCAGTTACAACATTTGACAGTTGAGTTACAAGGTAAGTTGCATAAAAGCTTGTAATAAATCTTACTCTAAATTATGTGTAAGTTTTAGAGAAATTTATCTCTAACTTTAAATCTCTTCTGCCATCTCATTCCTTTGTTCTCTTAGAACTAGTCATTAGAAGTAGCAATGTTTGTAATTATTACAAAGCTGTAGAAACTACACTTAGGGGTCTAAGTCCTTAAGGAGCAGAATTTGTCAAGATACTAAGTACTCAATAGTAAAGCATACTGAGTGATCAAAGAGAGGAAGAATCGCAAAGAGACTTTTTTATAAGAAGAAGCAAACGAGCATACAGTCCACCTGACCGTAAGTGGTCACTGCCGCACATGAACGTATGTAATAAACTTCATACGGAACACAGATCAGGCATTCTATTTGATGTCAATCACAGATGCGTTCCTTCTTCCAAGGTCCGGCAACAACACTCTTCAATCGAAACGCGAAACCGCTTCACTCTAGAAATAGGTGTAGGACTTTATGTGTTAAAAATTCGACGCAATCAGAGTTACAATAAAAACTTACGTTGTTGCTTCAAGTTTGAGTTGGGACATCGTGAAGTAAGTTTGAATAAGGGTCTCCACGGATCATGACAGATCCGTAGCGGTAATTGTCGCGACGGTCCCTTTAACGACTATAGCTGACTCACACTTTACGCATTACGCCCTACAGTGAGTTCTGTATTCAGATATAGGCATAGTTGTATAAGTATATATATCATTTGGGCCTTATATGATTTAGCAGTCATTTTTGGTATGATGGTAGTCCGGTACATTTTAAAAGAAAACTTCTGTTTAGCTCAGCGCTAATGGAGATGAAAAAATTTAATCTATCTCGATTTTGATGCAAAAATAAAATATATTTTATTTTAAAATTACATGATTGAAGAGATTAATCCCTAACATGTGAAAGTATGATTGAAATTTCATAAAAAAAGAACTTGATAGGGACTTTATTTTGTATGGTTTCAGGTTTATGAATTTACTAAACTGCAATCAGTATGCTACGATTGAGCGTAACAAATTTAGTGGAAGACAAAGAGATAAAGATGTTGAAGATTTATAATATTCTTTATTTATTCCTCAAGAAATTTTTTTTCCTCCTGCTCATCTTTGCCTTTCTCGTTAACTAGTAATGGATTAACCACGTCAATATTTACAGTACAGATATAAAGGAGTGAGTCTACAAATTTTAAGGTTTAGTAGCTACCAAGATTATGTTTCACGCGTGTAGCCAAAGCGTGGGATCGGGGAATTCTGCTGCCTTTCGTTGTGTTTCTACTGATAGTACAGCCGAAAGGGGAGGTTGCCCTTCTCCCTCTTAAAATGCAAAAATTAATATTCCAAATAACGACTGCACCCACATGATTCAACAGCTGGCGATGCTTATGAACTTAGGGCTCTTGAGTTTGGAGGAGTTATACAAATGAGCTATACAACTACATTTATGATTTAACAAATTTCAAGTTATTTTCTAGTTATTATTGAATTAGCTTGACGTAGATATATTCCGTATCTCCTGATTCCTTTTTATTTAAGTATCTTCGTCTGAAAGTAGAGTGGATATGTCATCACAGCAATGGCATAGATGATTGTTGAAGCTTTCATGCAAGTTTTTACACGTACCTTACTTTAATATAAATTAAAATTTTAATTTGAAAGACCAAGCTGCACTAGTAAAATTAATGCGAGGATAGTGTAGGAAAGACGTCCTGCTTTTAATATTTGTAAAGATTCTCGACTGTAATTTTTGTAAAATCTTGTTTTATTTTTATACCATGTAGAGTCAGATGAAAGGATGTCGCAATAACTATAATGATATGTTGAGGACTTAGTAGTGGAATTCTTACTACATAATAGTATAAACGCGAAATTTTGTGAAAATATATGTTATTTTTAGGCAATTTGCGTATATTAAGAAACAAGTAAGAGGTCTATGCGGATGGAGCTGCAAGTGAAAGCTAGTAAGATAACGATCGATAGTCTTCAGTATATTGTGATGGATATGTTACAAAGAGCCACATGGCATTTATTGATATAGATCCTTCCTTCCCTCATATAAAGAAGGCTCCAAAGAGTCGTCAGGTAATTTTCGCCCAGACTTTATTGCTGTTAATTGAAACACTATTACAACAATCTCTATATTCATATATAGAGATATATTGGATATTATTATAGAATTGATACATTTTGTTATGGATCGTGGTCGTGGCGGAATTGAGGTGACCACGATTTATGTACCATATATCAGAGAAAAAAAATTAAAACATCATATCGTGAGTACCCGTTACATGATAAAATATATAGATGTATTCATAAAAAAGCAAAATTATAATTTCAAAAATAAAGGAATCTATAATCTCAATAAAATAATCTATTATATGAAATAGACGTATAATGTACAGTGATAAAACGTAATCCACTGAAAATTAAACTATACTAAAACAATTGCAATTTTGCGTTCATTGAAAGCCGTTGCCATTGGTCTACAACTCTACAATATCAAGTTAATCCTCTACGAGATAATGCAGTAAGTAGACAGTAAATGGTTCTTGGGCTTACCTACTTTGCTAATTAATTTGTAACGTTGCCGACTCTATTTGTTATTGGCCTTTGTTCCAACATAAAAGCGCATAGAAATTGTACTGGGGATTAAAAATTGTGTTGTTTGTTCATAAATTGTGTAGTGATATAGAAATTAAAATATTTAAACCAGCAAAGGCTGGTACTAATAATTGGTTGTTAGTATAAATTTGGCGATGCCAAATAGCGCATTAAATGTAATGCCAATTCTGAGAATATTCATACTTAAAATATAATTTGTGTTTCAGGGTTTGAAATTGATACTGGAAATTTAAGCTGGAAATGTTCACAGCTTACACAATTTGCAAGCTGTGAATATTTCGATTAAAATTTTTAAATTTCTATAATAAAGCATTTCCCAATTCGTAATTGTATCGTAAAACAAAACAAAGAATGAAATATTGTAACAAATTTGAAATCGATGAATTATTGAGGTCAGTTCTGAAAATCTCCCCAAACAATTTGCAGGTATGTAGTGTAATATTATATCTACAAAACGAATTTTCAAAATTTATTCTTGTTATTTGTTGTTATTAAAAACGATGATTATTATTGAGTTATATATTTTTTAAATCTTAAAATATGTATTTACGTTTCAATACGATGTAATGTTACACTAAATGTCTGGTAATTATTATATATGATAACATATTTGTTATCGTCGATTCATTTAGTGCTTTAAGCGTTAATATAGGTCACAATCATATTAAATGCTCTAGGCACTTTTCGCAATCGAATTATTGACGAGGTTTGGGGAATCCAGTTAAATGAAATTTAATAAAAATAGCAATATGATCTTGCCTTCAAACTTATCTGGGTCTCTTAGATTTAAATATCTGTCATCTTTTAATTGCAAGTTTTTGAAGTGATGAGTAAACGTCACAAATTAGAATTTTTAACGTTAACCCATTACTGGGCACGGAATTCCTCTCAATGAGTGAGGGTTTTAGGTCATTTTCCTTCACGTGGACAGTGTGAATTGATAGATTCCCACACTTTGAGTGTTGCCCACCAATTTTTTTACTCTCAGGCGTTTAGGTATTCTCACATTTTCTTACAATGCAACTGATAATTTGCATGCGATGATAATATCAGATGTGTGTGTCTAGAATTTGAACCCCGGGCCTTCAATTAAGAGGCCATCATTAGGCTATCACTGCCTTTTAAGTACACCGTCATCTTTCAATTACAAGTTTTCAAAGTAACGATTTGATGTCACGAAATACGATTTTTGGGGTCCGTCGGCTCACCGCGGTCATAAAGCTTAAACGGGATCATTTCACGTTAATGTGGGAACGAATTAATGTTTCCTTTATTAGCGGAATAAAGTGACGTCATTAAATAGACACTCCAGTAGATGATCCTAAGCGCTGAACAACTTTGCAAAAGTTAAACTCGCTTTACACTCCTGATTTATATTTCTTTAAAGAGGTACCTATTAAAACTTTTTTCAGATTGCAACTCCTTGAACACTTTCAATTCCAACTGCAATAAATCAGAGCTAACCGCGGCAGCTTTCACGTTATGACTTCCTCGTAAAATTTACATTTAAAAGTTAATTTTCTCGTTCTCCGGCTAAGGGCAATTGTTAATCTTGGATTCGCTCGTGTACGAGTAGCTTTTGGCCTGCCTGTAAAAATTATGAACGTTATTCTAAGTTAGAGAGTTTGGCTCGCTTGTATTTTCGTTATTCCTACTCTGTAGAGATTACCGCTTCGTTCTCCAGGTTTTTTGTTTACATTAAAATAAGAACTGCCATTAATGAATATAACAGTTTACTAACGTAGATATTTTAAATATGAATGCAATGGATTTATAGTTTAATTCGTAATAAATTATATTTTTTCTTTTCATAAGTATAACAGATAATAATTTTTAAGGTGATAGAATCAGTATGAATTGACCGGGAAGGTATCACCGTACTACTTTTTTCTAGCGTAGAGTGGTTCTGTGGAAATGTGTGTATGTTGGCTGACTTACATCTTATGCGACCATCTTAGTTCTCAGAAGTTTTATATGGAGTTTGTTCATGGACAGCAGTTACCATTTACAATCAGGTGGTAATGTGGGACTCCGTCATTTGCTACTGTAATCTTATAAAAAGCATTTTTGCATCGGCTACCAGAAAATTCAAAAAATTGTGCAGGATCAAACTGCATAAATATGTAATGACTGGGTCGTTAACCCACAAATACACAAAGAGTTGGTCGGACGGAGAGTATTTCGTAGTCCGCAAACGAATTGCAAATTCGGCTAGAGCGCGAGTTTGCCGCTCGTCAAATACGACGTCTCTCTGCTTCGCATGCTGATGGAAATCTAACGCTAAGGATCATATTGTAAATAACAAGTTTAGTTATAACAGGAATTCAGATTGTTAGGACTTATACCGTTTTACAAATGTTTCTTCGAATAATCTTGCTTCTTACTACGCGAAAATTTGTGAGGATGATTGTTAGTCTTTCACACAAAAACTACAGGTCGGATTTCGCTGAAAGTTACTACACAGATAGTTTATGACCTGGTTTAACACAGTGCATACTCATTATTGTGGTAATTGTGGCCGAAGCGTATGGAGCCACGGGAATAAGCTAGTGTCACATATGAAATGAAATGTTTATTTAATAATGATAACATTCGTTTTTAACATATATTTCAGTACTAACGCCTGCTTCATTAGTGATACGAAAATATTTTAAACTCATTATTCATTAGGCGCTTTGACATTTTCAAAGGAGTGAACCAAATATTACCTTGAAATCAAAATTCATATATGCGAGTAGATATGTGTATTATACGTAGATGTAATATGTTTTATTATTTCATTTTTGTATAGTATTTGATTTTGTATTGTATTTGATTTTTGTACTATCGTATCTTGGAAATGATTACAAACGTATTTGAATACTCTACTTTCGTCATTTTTAAATACTTTCGTCTTCTTCAATAATTTATGGGTTCCATAAAAAAAAACATATTTACAATGATGCAGACAATCTCTAAACGGAAAGAGTGGATTGCATAGGATTATTATAATTTCGTTAATCATTTAATTATTTGATTATAATATTTAGGATGAGACTTCACTTTGATAATACATAATACATTAATATATATAATAAATAATGTATTCAAGTATCGTGGGAAGACAAGACAGCTTCTAATATCTAGCAATACTGTTGATCCTACTGGCGAATCCAGTGCTTTAGTTGGGAGGGGGAAGGGAGGCTAACCACGCGTTCCACAATTTTATTGGGGAAAACTGTTTTTCATTACGAGGAAGCGGAGGAATGATGAAAATGAATAAGGATGATGATTGGACGTAGCGGGGCAGGGGTTTTTATCAGACTGAAGTAGCAAACGAGAATGCAATCCACCTGTTGGTAAGTGCTTACTACGTTACGTATATGGCGACCATCGCAGTTCTCAGAGAAGCTAACTAATTTGTGATCATCTTTAGGTTCTTAGAAAAAATTTCACATCAAATAATTCACCTTGTGCATTTGCGATATACACCCTGATCATCATCACATTAACAATATTATTTTGGGGTCTCTATGTATTTGAAACCTATATAGTTACAACCTATTTACAAATTATAGGGTAAGGAAAATCACGTAAATATATTTAAACCCCGTATTTAAATGTTAACTTCCTACTTTGTACCTATTAATGGAGCTCAGTGTAACAAATCGTCTAAATTATTCACTGGTGACCAAAAATGCTTTCTAAAGTCGTATTTTTTGAATTTATTACGGTTATTCATATTCATTGAGTTCTTAAAAATTCGCCTTGAATCTTGTCTTTAAGGGAAACATTTTGTTTTCACTTGCCGCTATATTATGTTATTCCTTAATATTTTTGGATTTCGTGCTTTTAAGAATGTTGTCCATAAGAGTAAGTAACCGAATAAAAAAGTCTTGTAAAGTAAAATTAATTTAAACAAACAAAATTATAATGATTAGATTTTACTTAGTATCTTACGACGTAGTTACTTATTTATTAACCAGCCTTTTAGAGCAAAATCACTAACAAAGTTAAATGAATCCTCTACAAGTACGATATAAGCTTCGAGAATATCTGGATACTTTTGAACTAAATTTTCATTTTCTTTCGAAGACTCAACACTAAAAGTATCTATACTACTTGTAGATACTTACTACCGAGAACAAAAAATTAAGTTCCGATTTATCGGACCTGAACCGATTCAATCGAGGCGCTGAAGAAATAAGTTCGCAAGAGCTACCAAAGATTTTCAATAGATTTACCACAGAAAAAGTTTTGAGGGTTTGAAATTAATTTGATTCTATTCTCTTCGATTTATTCGCTTTGCGCGATTTAATATGTAATGAATCTTCACGTTTCTAGATTTATTTTCGTTGAACTTGGAATATGATATCATTAACATTATTCATAATAATACGAAATAGTCTCGTCAAGGTCAATTAAGAGTATAGTGGAAACTTAAACGTTTATAAAATAACTTAGCTCTGATGCTCAGAGCTAAGTTATTTGTGATTCTAATTAAAGTATAAGTTGCTTATTATATTAATTAAATTGTATCTTCAATTCAAGGTATTCGATTCAGAAAACGATTCAGAAACGCAAAAAGAAAATATCATTTTAAAACCGACTTGAGCATTTGCATCGAAGTTTCGATGAAATATTTATGATGAAAATTAATCGTAACTAGAATTAATTAGTCATATGGTAGAACGTTGTAGCAATGCGTCTGTAATTGACTTCAGTTAGAACCTTTGTTTTATGTGGAGTTGGACATCTGTATGTCCATGGGCGGGCAAAACTGCCAGACCTCCTTAAAGCGGATTGAAAGATGTGATAATATAAGAAACCTTATTTTGCCAGAGTTGTATCCCTTTTTTATTTGAAACATCTATAGATGCACGTAAACGTTATTGTTGGTGTTCTCCATCGCATACCGTATTTATTTTTGCGCCTTCTGTATACATTTTCGGAACTATTAAGTATTGAAGAAAACTAAGCGGGCAGCGGTGGTAGTTCGACTTAGTGCGGGGTACCTACTGTTCGTAAATGGCGTTATTTTCATTTCACGCTATATGTACATTTAGTTCCCGTCACAATCTTGTCTTTTATGCATATTAATTGTACGAATACGATATTTGCATCTGCCAGGATACAAAACAACTAAAAATAGACATCACGGGACTGACGTCTATTTTTAGTTTGAGAGGATATCTGTACCCAATAGTCAACAGTTGATCATGACTTTTTTAGTCAAAGTATGTGTTATTTTAGTAACGAAAACTGTGTGTGTGTTATTTTAGTGACGAATAATTTAGAGATACGGTTTATTATACGTATTTGTGTAAAGGAAATCGCAGATGTATCTCGTAACATTAGGCCGAATTAGAGTGCGGGAGGCATGTGGCGGAGGCTGTCACCATAACCGAGTCGAGTTAACCGCTTCTCCGAGAGTAATTACACTGAACTTCATTTAACTTCCGCCTCCTCCGAATACCAGCACCACTAAGCACTGTGCTTTACTTAGCCCGTAACAAAACGATGCAATTTTAAGTAACGGCTTGGCAACGTGTATAACTTTAGCTCTGCCATTTTAATTCGGAAGAAACGTTAGGCGAATGAATTTGTTGATTAATTTATTCCTAGTCTGTAATGGCTGCTGTCAAAATCTTAAGAAATAAAGTATTAAGAAACATGCTTTAGATTGTTTTCTTTGCAGGAAAAGATAAAAGGAAGTGTTTGAGCTTTAACGAAACGTCACGACACCATAAAAAGTAAGCAAATTATGGGTCACGTTTACGTGGGGTCTACAAAAT
>MOOZ01000765.1:12623-24227 GCA_002930495.1 Cecropterus lyciades
GTCGAACCACAAAGAGTTCTACCACCTTCAAAAGTAAGATATAAACAAAATTAAGATCGACTTCCATGCCACAAAGAAGTAAAAAATAATTCAAATACTACTAAACCTACATAGGTTTAGTATATAGACTGTACATAGTACATAGTCCTGAAGTCGGCGCTCGACATACTTCATTAGATCACGACGACGAAACTATGTTCTCGAGCATATGAGCCGACTTCAGAAAAGCATTATTTTATTTTTATTTCGCATTTCAGTATTTGCCTTTTTGTTTTGTGTTATTATACTAGCAAAGCAGCGAAATGCGGATATACAATGAACAAATTATTAAACATGTCTGTGATGAAATTATATACGGTCAATCAGTAATCCACACCAAACAGAATCTTACTTCGTGCATTAATTACAGGCAAAGCACATGTTTCCGTACCGTTATTTATACATATAAATAAAATTGAACTGCCTGTAATATGAAAATAACAGCTTTTTACCCGAATGCGTCAGAAGGAGGGTAATGTTTTGCGAACGTATGTATGTATTTGTGTGTATTTATGTTTGCTTGTATTTGTGTCTCCTTGGCACGCGCTACAGCCCAAACAGCTTGACGGATTGTGACGTATGACATATCATCAGAATCGTCTCAGTTTGAATGAACGTCTCAGCGCCAATTTTAAAATTATATTCCATATAATTTTAAATATAGCGCCTGCAAATAGGGGGAAAAGGGGGGGGGAGTAACGACTTTTTATTATCACGACAATATGGATTGGTATCAAACGAAGGCAAGTAAAAATACCATTCTAGAAATATATATTGTAATACTTTTACTGGACTATTTTGACGAAAACTCCTATTAAGTGTTATATTACATGTATCATAAAATTAAATTAAAATCGTTTTAAGCAGTCGGTCCTTTTTGATTTAGTACTTTTAACAATGTTACTAGTTTTAACCTAATGCATACGGAAGTATAAACGATACCGATAACAAACATCAATTACTAATTTTTTGTCTGTATGTCTGTTTATTCTGGGTAATCTCTTGTTGGGACTTTCACTGTTGGATAGCTGATGTCATAAGGTGTAACTTAGGCGACTTCTATCATAAAAAAATAATAAGGGTTCCGCACAAAAAGTTAAAACCTAAGAAGTCGCGCGCGCTCTACGCGTTCGCAGCCAACGTCACTGTCGCCAATGTAAGTTACTATTAGTTCTCTCTCAAACAATGCTATAATGTTAAAACTTTGTAAGGTCTAAAATTTCGGCTACATGCAACTATGTCAACTTACATTTTTTAAACGCGGGTCTCAGCTAGTTTATTTATAAAATACGGATAGACACACATGATTCAAAATAACAAAACTCCCAATGGAATATATGTTCGTTTTAAGAATTGAACATTTGTAACAAACTAATATTATAAAAGCGAACGTTTGTGAAGATATATGTATGTACGTTTGTTACTCTTATATTAACACATATGACATTCATTACCGTGATAGACGTAGAAACGCACGAAGCCGCAGGAATAACCACGTTATTTATTTTTGTGGTATTTTCACATTGTTCTCTAACCTAGCCGTGGAACAAAAATGGCTTCATAATAGCCATTTTTGTTTCACGGCTAGGCAGTCGGCAGTAGGCAAAACAGGATGAAAGGTCATAGTCTACAACACTAGCCAATTGTGGAATAGTAGATTATTACGTCTTTGTGAACTTATCTTTTTACAGAACTCCGAGATGTGTAGAGAGATATGATTGATATCGTTGTTTTCACTGTTTATTAAAGTAAATAATATTTTCCAATACATAATTCGAGAAACTAGAAGGCGTACCGGGGATTTGAAACTCGGATCCCAAGCATGGAAGCCAAATTCCATATTACAAGGCAGGCTATCGCTGCTCACCACTGTGACGTTATACAATGCTATATCACAGTGTTATTTAGTAGAGCTATATTGTGCTCTCTTATGATTGCATACTAGACTGACCCTATTTTTATTAACAAAGATAATTTTTACAATAAAGCCACTAAACTTGAACTCAAACTCTTGAATACAAACAGATCAGAGAGAATTATTTATGAATTGCATTCAACGCAACGTTGATTGAGAAAAAAATGAATTTCAGAGGCTGTCTAAATCTTACTAATAATATAAACGCTAGGTAGGTATGAATCTAGTCTCTAAACTTAGCGGTACCCCGCTGTATGTTTAGATATTTGTCTATATATAGATATATATCTGTATACATCTCATCAAATACGAGTTGATGTAATGTATATGATAAGATGATGTATTTGGTGTGCGTTCAATATTTTCATCACCACCTTCACCAACTATATCTAATAACTTATATATAAATAACTGAACCGATTTTGCAAAAACAAATGATTAAGGACCTGCACCAGGAACCCTGCTGTCTAACAGAAGAAACCGCATCCAAATCGGTTCACTCGTTTAGGTGTCCACAGGCTACGTGTCCACAGACAGACAGATATAACAGTCAATCTTATAACACCCCTCTTGTTGCGTCGGGGGTTAATAAAAAAAAATGTGCAATGTTGTCATGCTTTCATACAATTATTATTATTATTTTATACGTCGTAAGGAATGTCATAGAAAAAAGTTTTTCTGCATATTGCACGTACGCGGTAATAGCGAACGTGCAAAATGAGCGAAATTAAATTACCTAGAGGTGACACAAATATAATCGGTATATCTTAATATCAGCAAAAAAGATATTTATTTTGAAGTATCAATAATATCTATAACGTCTCATTAAATTATGAGTTGTCGGACCCATTACTGCCCCAATGCTGGGCACAGGTCCCTCCCTGGAATCACTGGTTTCACATAATCAACTGGATTTCTTTTCAGACTACACTACGCTATCCAAGTTTAGTATGGTAGGCTACACACATCTTTGAGAACTTTATTGAAACTCATTGACGTGTAGGTCTCCTTACGATATTTTTCTGCACCGTAAAATAAGTAATAACTAATTTCTAATAATATTTTACATAAGAGGTAGGTAAATTTAAAAAAAAAATAATTCAATTTAAGAATTTCTAGTAAAGAAATGTATAAATTAAATTATTTTTTAATTAATCGGTATTAGAGCTGCTTAAGATAAGCTACAAACTACCACTTGTAGGGATCCGTGTTTATTAGTAGTAGTTGCTTTATTTATCATTGAAGCGGTAAGATATAAGCGTAATGGAAGACATCTATAAATATAAAGCTCGAAACAAATATACAACGATCAAGTTACAAGCTTAGCATGGACCAGGGTTGTCAAAACCACGGGTGCATCAAACCATTTTCAAAACTCAAGTGTTTTTTTAGTTATTGGTACGGATATTTTTTAGTTAAATAAATAACAAAATCAGTGTTTGATTTGTATGCATTTTAAAGTATATTTTTATTGCCGCACTTTTTTATATTTTCAGTTACTAAACTTTAATGTTTAAGTTATGTAGTAAATTTTATTGGCTCGTGAATAAAGTTGTTTCGAATATCTCTAACATAGGCTATTGTAATAGAATATTGCTCTAAGTAACTTTTTTATTATTTACAAAGCATTAGCTCCTCATCGAATCACTGACCACAGATATAACAGGGCTCAATAAACTTGAACACCACAGATATAAATAAACATAAAATATAAAGAAACCTCAAGAATATCTATTCGAATCCCTTGACCTTTCACCAATCTCCAGCTAACGTGGGTGATGGTTTATGGTCCACGTGATAATAAAACATGTAATGCCATTACCACTTAGTGATAAACTATTGAGATTTCTAAATACTTTAAGTAACTTTCACGTAATGGATGGAATACCGATGAACTTATCGTTACTAAGTAGTCGAATTGCTTTTAGAATTTATGAAACTAATTATGATCAATTTGTAACGGAAATCCATCAACAAGTATAAATCCGACTTATCCGACTGCGTCAGAAGAAGGGTAATGTTTTTCGAGCGTATGTATGTATGAATGTATATCCATTTACACAGCCCAAACGGCTTAACGTATAATAGTGTGTTATTGAAATCATCTCAGTTGTCATAGTGACATAGGCTATATAATTTTGAAATATAAAAAGCGTTAAATAAATAAATTAATTACTATAAAAATAGATTGCAAATATATTTACTTTTAGCAGTCGGGTTTATTTTTTTTTTCATAATAATAATTATTAGCAGTAATGTCTATATACTTTTCTTTATATAAAATAGTAGTAGAAGTAGCAAACGAGCATGCAGTCCACCTGGTGGTAAGTGATGAATGGCTACTGTCGTCCATGGTCTCTGTAATCAACCCCAGCTACAATCAATCTTACCTAAGGTGAACACAGAAACGTTGCTATTTCTAAGTTGGAACGGCTTGGATGTACATAGGTACCTGCCTTACCACATCCTTCAGGCAACGTTTTCACCACACAAAGTATTCTACAACCTTTGAAACCTAACAGCAATATAGCCTTATAGCAAGCTAAACCATAAGAGATTCCTTTCTTAAAATAATACACTAGAGAATTATTATTCATTAAAAAACCTACAAATACCAACGTCCGCGATGGCAAATGACAAATGAGTCACAGGAAGCATTCCTATTCTTTATCGTAAGTTATTAATAAAAAAACATTGGTCTATGTGCGAAACTATTTTCTCCAATTCAGTATTAATCAAAAGTCAATGTAGAAATCACCTTAGGTATTTGAAAAAAAAAAATACAATTGTCCTTTTCAGTGCATTATTTTGATGACAATTCTAAGAGATATTACAAATTCAAAATTACGCGCAACCTAAAAAATCACATTTGGCGGAACGTTTGACCGGCCCCAGCAATCAGTAACAAAACTTACCCTATTTTGATGACAGGTAACAAACGTTAAAAGTACTCTGTGCCATGAGGCATGACCTGTATGACGGGGTTTTATCCTTAAACCACTAGATCCTCGGCGCTACGTAGATGACCCCGGGATATTCATCGGAACGCAATCGGAGTTCTATGACTGGGGAATTTATTCAATATGCTCGGAAGAGGAATTGCTATTGCGATGAGTGTAATTAGGTACATTTACCTCAAACCTTCCTTCAGGTGCTTGTAATTTGCGGCTACACATACCATCCTCTTTTCCGGGGTTACTGAGCAGGCGGTTCGAACTCCTACTCGAACTTCTAAAAATCGTTTTGTCTTTAAAGCAATAACCCGCGATTGCGGTCGAGTAATTACTCGACCGAAATCGCGGGTTATTGCTCATATAGTTATATTGAAAATAATTCTTAGCTTAATATAGTCTCAATGTTGTACACAGGTAACTTATATTTGACATCGATTTTTTATGTAACGGAAGTAGCAAGGAGGAAAACTGATAAAAGAGCTTATGCTAATATACGATTTTACATTTGCATGGCCTTCTGTTATAGTCCTGGTGTTGAAAACACACACACACTTTCTACACTCATAGCATAGTAGGATTTTCTCTTGTCTAAACTCATCATTCAGATGTCTGTCTGACCGCTGGACATTTGCACTACCACTCTAGTTTCCCATGAGTTACCTTTAAATAAGAATTTATTTTACCCACATTCTTAT
This sequence comes from Cecropterus lyciades, assembly GCA_002930495.1. Classification (NCBI taxonomy): domain Eukaryota; kingdom Metazoa; phylum Arthropoda; class Insecta; order Lepidoptera; family Hesperiidae; genus Cecropterus; species Cecropterus lyciades. The sequence continues at coordinate 18,227 of MOOZ01000765.1, forward strand.
TAATACAGCTTGGCGTATGTTTTTTTGTGGTTGCCGGCTCAATTTCATACGAGGCGACCACCTTAAACCTCAGGAGTGGCAACGCATCTGTGATTGAGTTCCAATAGAATCACTGTTCTATATAAAATTCCTTACAGATGTCTTTGGGCGGTAGTAAGTACTTACCAACAGGTGGAATATATTATCAAAAATAAAAAACCGGCCAAGTGCGAGTCGGATTCGCGCACGAAGGGTTCTGTACTATTATCTATAAAAACGGCAAAAAACATGTAAGTTGTACGGGAGCCTCCTTAAATATTTCTTTTATTTTAATTTACTTCGTTATTTTCAATTTACTTCGTTATAGTAAGTGTATAACTATTTATTCTGTGAATATTTCAAGCGCCCACCTGTTGTTTAATGTCATGCAAATAAATTATGTTTATTGTATGAGAGTCACTTTTAAATATTTAATTTCGTTTTATTTAATTTAAATAGTCTAGCTATCGAGGATCATGAGGTACTGCCTGTTGGCAGACCATCGGACTGCGAAGTCTTAGTAAGGGTCCCGTTTCTACCCTTTCGGTACTGAACCCTAAAAAAATGCACAATAAGTTGCTGTCCCGGTCAACATCAACATATTGCAATCTCACACACACACAATAATATGACACTGTTTCTATTAAAGAAGGTCTCTCTTTCTATGATTTTAGGAAAAATATGTAAAAGTACGATAATATGATAAAATTGCAGACATTTTTACAATAAATTATTATGCGAGAATAAGAAATTATTATGAAAACAAATGACCCGACTGCGAAAACTGAAATTGTCAGTCAGGTTTTTTTTTAATTTAATGTTTTTTATGAGTTTTCGACTAAATGGAAACATAAGTGTATATTATAATACATACATTTTTGCAATGATCTATATAATGTCTTCCATTTGATATATTGTTATGATGATAAAAATCTCGGCCCCTTTTTACCCGACTGTGTCAGAAGGAGGGTAATGTTTTTCGATCGTATACATATATGTTTGTTTGTATATATGTCTATTTCTTTGGCACGCGCTGCAGCCCGAACGGCTTCACAGATTGTGATGTATGACATATGATTAGAATGGTCTCAATTTGGAAAGTGACATATAATTTTAAAAAAAGGAACCTGGAAATAGTTAAAAAACGGGGGAGGAAGATGATTTTTTTACTGTTATTACACTATGGGTATTAATTGAAAGATAATAGATAGACCAATCTAAAAATATATAATATTTGACTATTTTGGCAAAACTCATATAACCGTTAAATTAAAGATGTATGATTATGAATGATGTTACTAGTTTCTCTATTTACAGGCGCAATTTTTAGAAGAACATAGCCTATGCCACTCTACAAACAGACGATTCTAATGTCACAATTCGCCAAGTTTGGGCCGCAGCGCTTACCAAAGAAATGATCATACATAGATATATACAAATATACGCTCTAAAAACATTAACCAAAAATTATATTTTCTGACGCAGTCTGATAAAACAATCAAACATTAAAATTTATCTCGTGTAAGTTTCTTACATACACTTCAGCCTCTAGCGAGTTATAAATTTAATATTATAACTCATTTTGTACGTTTTGTTTCATATTCCTTACTTGCCGTGTACAGCGGTTTCACTCCTGTTAAGAAACTTTAAGTTGAATATGAAAAATTGTAGATGGAATTTTATGATATAAAGGCAAAATGTTACAAAATACCTATAAGATATCGACAATAAAAGTATTTCTTTCAATTAAATCAGTAGTTTTGGTACAAATACAAATATTCTTATTCATGAATATATATTTTAATATGAATATACTTATGGTTTGATGTTATTACAAACACAGATGAACAGATAAACAAAAAATCTAAATTTGATTGATTTTGTTGGTATACTGGACATAAGATATTAAAAAAAATAGCTTGGAGAACTAAAAAACTGAGAAACCATTTTTTACGATTGTATGAAATGTACTAACAGACACTTTCATCTTTTATTACATGCATAGATTTAATAATTTCATAAGTGCCTACATATTAGCTTTAAGTTCAATTTTAATTTTGTAATAACTTATATATTACTTACAAGCTTATTCGTTTACAACGTAATGAGTATACTATGTGTTAATGCACGTCATAAACGGTCTGTGTACCAAATTTCAGCGAAATCCGACCATTAGTATTTGCGTGAAACAGTAACAAACACATATAAATCCTCACAAATTATCGCCTTTATAGTGTTTGGTAAGATTTGTAAAAACGTATATATTTATATGATTTGCTGGAGGTTGTTTTTAGCTTACAACTTAGAGGGATTATTTTGCTTTACACTGCACTATGTCGCATACATCCCGATGGGTATCTGTGGACATTTTTTTATATTATGCAAATATTTTTGTGGCAAGAAACGGTTAAAATACTATAGTAGTTACACTGTAGACTGTTGATCATTAAATCAGGTAAAAAAAAAAAGAATGAACACCATTTAAGTTAACCCTAAACCATGAGTCTTATATCAGAGGAAGGGATTAGTGAGTTCGGGTGGAAAACTTAGTAAAAAGTGAGTAATGTATATCATGAACTTATACATACCTATACCCATTATAAACCAAAGGTTGTCTAGAAGAAATCCTTATTTAATCCTTAGTTAATATATTAAGCTGTATCTAATACTATCGACATTAAGTAGGCTTTACAAACAACATAATCTTCAGATTAAAATAATTGCGCGTCCATCAATTAAATATTTTACCTCGACTAAGTCCGATTGGAACCGATAGAAATTTCTAACAAATAACATGCACCGACAATCGATCCCAATAACAACTGCGTTATTTAATAAATGTTTATTAAACAACAATATCGTGGCGAGATGCATCTGATGCTTGCCCGAAACATCCGTAGATGGTTCATGCCACTTGCAGCGGTGTCAACGCGCCTCCAACGCACTGCTATATAAACACCGGCATTATCAATTCCAGCACCAATACATTGCCGGCCGTCTTAGCGCTCGGTGATTTAAAAAAAAATACTCAAGTCTTTCTAATCTGTGACAGTGGTTGCATCTTGAGCGCATCTCAGTTGCCGGATCAAATAAATCAGGTGAGCTATAAAATAATTTCGAAAACTTTAATGAAAAAAGGCATAAGCTATGTAACAAAATTTCTTTATATATTCTTTGTTCTTTAAATTTTGCATTCCCTTGGATATTATTTACTTTTGACATTGGCTGATCCATTTGTTAAAAACGGTGGCATAATTAGTGCACTTAAATAATAAACAACTTTAAATTAAGTATAAATTGTGAAACACTTATTTATCTACCGAATTTACAATTTTGTGGTTCGAAAGGGGAATAAATTCTTAAAACGAGTTTCTAGTTATAAAAACGGTAAATAATAAAAAAAACATTATCACAAAAAACGAATATAGGTAACAATGAGTAAAAAATGAAAATCTTTTGCACAGTAAAGCAATCTACCGATTGGAATATTGGACAAATAATTATCTTGGATTGTATGTAACTATAATACGAAATAATCATTTTGATCTGTTGAAATGACCCACAGATAACGCCTACGGTAAACGAATAAATACCCAAACAGATTATAAAATCGATTGATGATTACCAATTACGATTACAATTTTTATTACAACAGTTAAACAAAAAATCTTACAGATCGTTTTGTCCGCTTTGTAAACTTTTAGTTATTCAATAGACCGTGGTTTGTTTGAATAATATTTTATATTCAGGGCCATCTTAAGGTATCACATTAAACTGAATGTAATAACAAGTTATACCTTCGTATTCGCGTATTCAGTCACGAATCTTTGTAAGTATACAATTCCGCAGCGTATCTGAGTTGATCAAGTAAACGGGATATCCTTATTACATCCTTATTTTTTCTGCTTGAGACGTCTGTTAAAGTAGGAATCATTATTTACTTGATCTTATATCCGCGATGTATACCGCTTCCATGGAAATTTACGCGTACCTATATAATATTATTTTTGACCTGTATAACTGTTGAACTGTATACTAAATAAAGAGTATACTTACAAAGCAATAAAATAGAAAATCACATCATCAGATGAAGAAATATCAAGAAACGAACTCCAGGGATATATAATAAATCAAAGAGTATTTTTAAATAATTAATTAAACATACCCTTTCAGCGTTTACATAGGCCGTGGGATTTCACGGCCTATGTAAACGCTCAAATAAATACAAGAATAGGATTCTATTAAATGCGTATATAGCTGCTATTATTTTACGATATGTGTATATATATTTTAATATTATCTGTATCGAGCTAAAATCTAAACTTTAAAAACCCATTACTTAAAATAAAAGCTGTTAAATAAAATAATTGTAAACAATCGAATAAAATCAGAAACATAAAACTTTACTATATTAATTTTCCACATTAATTCCAATTTTAAAGATTATTATCTAAGGTAATAAAAAACTAAACTCAGCTTACGATCTATACGATTTGTCACGAACCTTGTCATAGAGCTTAAAGTATATTTAAAACTACGTAAATAAAAGATAATCCATATTTTTATACCGTATCTTATTAAACGCATTAGTTTTATAATATTTATATACTTATTTTAAAGACCTAGAACCCGGGTAATATAAACGGTAATAAATATAGAACTGGTTATTAAAATAACGGTAAAGTCTTACTGGTTTGACAAAATAAGGACAAAATCGTCAAATTATACTATGTTGAACTTGTTAAACTTGGTACGCTACGTTTCTAAATAATAGCTCGTCTGAATGTGACAACTGAACGATACAATAAACGTGACGAATACAATACAATAAACGTGAATAAACAATCCTTAGTTTACAGCATATTTGTATATTATTACGATATTTAATAATTAGTAGTGAAATGCATATTTTCGTGCGTACTAATCTGTACTACACGGTCGTTTATTAAATCTCTAATCTCTTTCATTTCGATAATGCTGAAATCATTAGGGTAATGAAAGTTTACATTTGATGTAGTGCTAATACTCATGATTAGCTACGCTGTAGTCTGGCCCCGCTAACCGACTGAAGCGAAACAAAAGTACGATAAAAACGCCAATCAAGCCTTCGGTCACAGAAAACTAATGCTCAGTGGTAGGAAGCCATAAAACTACTCTAATTAAATCATGTGAGGTACGCGCACACCTTTATAATCAACTTAAGTAAATGGTTTAAGAATATAACCACTGAAGTAAATAAAAATAAAACTACTTAGTCGTAAGTCGTACTAAAAATAAATATCTAATAATAGATTCATAACGACATTATCGTCTAGTTCTAGACTTAATGAAGATCTGTAACGGGTGATGTCAGCTAATATGTTTTATACTCATATACACGCAAATTATGGACTTAAATATCTTACTGATTTATAAGTCGTTTTGTGGGATTGTTTTTGAGTCGTGGATTTATAATTTGAAGTAGGGAACGAACATACAGTCCACCTGATGGTAAGTGGCAACTGCCGCCCATAGCCGTTTGTAATCAACCCCAGATAAGATCACTCTTATCTGAGGTTGACCGCAGTTGCGTTCCTACTCCTGAGGACTAAGTTGGAACGCCCCAGGCGTTTATGTCTCCGTTACCTCGGACATTTATCCTTCAGACAGCAGCGCTTATCCCAGCTGATAATAGACAGATTTTTATTTAAATTATACCACTCAGATAGCGTTATCCTTAGATAGCGCGAATTGCCCAATACGCTTTATTATAAATTATTTATAATTTATAATACCCAGCGGGTTGTTCCCTAGGGAGCACCTCACCCTCCATTACGGGTGTGGCCGCATCCGACGAAGGCTTTTACGGTCACTTAGACCAAAGCCAACGAGGCGGTGTTTAGTGGGTAGGCGCCCTTCTTTCTTTTCGGGGAGTTGAGGTGAGTCCCACATAACCTTCGTGTATGCATGAGCATTCACCGCCCCCCTCCTCCTACATCTTCGG
>MOOZ01000765.1:45341-58676 GCA_002930495.1 Cecropterus lyciades
TTTTTTTTTATAGTATGGAAGTAGCAAACGAGCATGCAGCCCACCTGATGGTAAGTGGCCACTGCCGCCCATGGACATCTGTAATCAATCCTAGGTAAGATCAGTCTCATCTAAGGTTAGCCACAGATGCGTTGCTACCCCTGAGGTCTAAGATGGAATGCCTCGGAAAAGTATGTCAAATTGAAAATCCGTCAAGCTTTGTGGTAATTCCAATGCCTATAAAGCTTGCCAAAGAATTGCATGTCGGTAACAAAATCCTAAATCGTGTCATCTCTTTCTATAATTGTAAATGGTCTCATAGTATTGTAAACATCATCAACAAGAATTTGGATTCGAAAAGCATATGTAAACTTTTTTTTTATACTTTTTTTTTTAGAAAAAAAGACATCAGACTGTAACATAGGCTACTTACGAAAAATAAAAGAAAACAATCGTAATACTTCATTATTTTATTCACATATTTATATAAATTATCACAAGACTAAGAATTCTGTTTATTTTTGAACTCATACATCACAACATATATCTTTCGTTTCCCCATACACTCTAATATTCAACAATCATCATACACGCTAAGACATTAAAATATACATATATATATAAATCATTTTTCAAATAAGGCCATAGCGAGTCGTGTGCGATGATAATTTACATTTTGCTCGACAAAACACACTTTCAAATGAGGCACATAATATAGTATTACAATACAACCAACTATAATGCTTCATATTTATAAAACAAACTAATTGAAAGAATAAGGTACTTATTGATATGAAAATTACTTTTTTTTATTATTACTAATAGCAATCGGTTAAAACATCTATTGTCTGTGAATTGGAGATCTACACGAGATTGGTAAAAAAATTGATATCATCTACAGAAGACTAAGAAACACGTTATATATTTAATTATGGTCACCATTACACTCTTTTTATTGTAGGGCATTTTTACTGTCACGCGGGTTTATAACAGCAGGCGTGTCTCACCTGCATGATTCAACCCGGTGTAGACTCCGAGTCCCGCGTGACAAGAAAAATATCTGTGACCCGATAAGAGTGTCACGCATGCGTATCCAAAAGACTCGTAACAGAGGTACTAGTATTATAGACAGAAATAAATTACTATCTTGACCATCAAACACGTGTTGATATATAATTATTAGGTGAAAATTAGAAAATAATACAACTGGTATGTCACGTCACATATTGTCACAAAATTGTATATCAAACTGCATTCGTATATAACGTACAGCCTCATCTTTGGTGACAAACGTAATTCTGATAAATATAGGTACAAAATAGGAAACCACATTCCAATTGAGATGTAAAACACTAAAGCTAGTCACATAATGAGGTAGGAAAGTAAATGATTAGAAGTTCAATCATGGATGGACTCGATTTACCGTCCGGTAAAAAATAAAAGCGTCATTGGACCTCCTTCGATATTGAAACCATTATTTTTTGTATTTAATTCTCTTGATTTCTCCGAAATAAAAGAAGAAATTAGGTGCAGTCCGTCTTTTAGATCGTTAATAGAGAAGGTATACCTGAATGTATAGAGATATTTATTTAAGCATTGGAAAGCTTCGTGTAAGTATAATTCGAGCCAATAAATACAAGTTCATACAAAATGGAGTTACGAACTTGGCTAACTACGGCCAGAATAAAATTATTTTATTGTTTCTATGGTTAGTCATAAAACAAATAACTTTACTAATAATATGAATCACACATTTTTACTTTAAATTTCGGTATAAACATTAAAAACTAACGTACGTGTAGTTATTGCGTTTACTTTTTATCATTAGTATCTTTTATCCTTCTGAATGTTGATAAACATTTTATATTTACTATTTCGCGCACTATACAATACAATGAAGCCGTTAAACGCTTTTAATTTCGTCGTTATTTAAAATAACTTTTTGTCCGACCATGAAAAAATACAATACAAACCAAACACAAGTTAAGCAACTATTTACAATTCTATTGTTTAATGACTCAAATTATATGTACTTAGCACTCAATTCAAACCAATACAATACTGCTAATAAGACAGATATCAAGCCGCAGTCGAACCATGGAAAGTTCTACCGCTATGGGTTAATGCACGACATCGAAAATAATTACTAAACCAAATATTTTTAGAAAACATCACATTAAGGTAAATAAATTTTATAAAAAGTTAAGGTCACAGGAGAATCGGAAGAAAATTAGCTAGTGGTACCATAGACGAAGTAACCAAACACTCGTAATAAATAATAATTATTTGCTATAAAGCGCAAAAGAGGGTGAATACTTTATATGCACTGACTGCCTCATATTACACGCTGAATGTTAAAAATTGCATGCTGATTGCCTTTGATTGCACGCTGAATGCTTCCGATTGTAAGTTGTCTGCCTCTGATTGCACGCTGAATGTTTCAGATTGCATTCCTATTGCCTCAAATTGCACATTGCGAATAAAACGGACCCAATACGAATTTGCATTTTGTGGAAATAAAATTGTGGTCACATTTTGAAAAGGTTTTTAAAGCGCGCGGTTATTAAGGGGACGTAAAATATATTTGTCCGTTTCTAGCACGAAATCAACACTCTTAAATTCGCTACACAATAGACTACATTATTAAAAGTAGTTTCAAGTTTTTAACTCGATTCACCGAAATTTTGAATTCTGTCCGTTTTGTTTTCACTGTGCGAGTTTATACACAGATTATCTCCGAGCCAGTTACACAAGCAGATAAATAGAGTCAATATGTACTATATATTTACTGAGCGTAGTAGTCAAGAGTATTGTATTCCGGGAGCGCTATGACCAATGTCATTTTTCGCACGTTTTATGAAGAGCCATGGGGCTCTCCTTCAAAGCCAGAAATACATTGGCAAAGTTGCAAATCACCATAGAAAACTGTGTTTAATTTCCATAAGGTAGCGCGTCTGCCTTATCGTTAGGTATAAGTATAAAAATATATATATTTGGTTACTTACTCCATGGGGTGAAATATACGTGATTATAATTTGACACTATATCTAAAGTAATCTTAAACGCTATGACACTTCCATGCACCATGTCTACTCTACATTTTTCTCACAAACATCGTCACTAGCCGACGTATAAATATTACGTCGAAGGCATTTTTTTTATAATACAGACACTGATAGCGGAAATATATCTTAATTTAGTCGATAAAGCTCTCGAAATCCCAAACACTTATATTAATATTGACAAAAAGTTATAATGGGTCACCCATATATTACGTCCACGAAATGTTTAAACTATATCCTAATCCTTTTTCATAAACAAAAATAATAATAATAAAAACAAATAGGGGGGCTGGTCGCACAGTAGTTAACAATATCACACGTTAGTAAAATGATTCTCCATGTTATACACGAATGTCTCAGAGGGTTGCCTCCAATAGCAACTTCCTAAAGAGAGGAGCCGGATTTGTAAAAGCCACGGCAGGAAAGAGAGCAAATTCTTAACATCAGGCAAACGTCGAGGTAAAATCGAGAAAAGCCGAGAGTTCCAAGTACCTATCATTAGACAAAGCTTTCGATTGTGTTAATTAGCGTATTAAAGTAGCCACCAATTTCAACAATGAAAAAGCTGAGAAATCAAATGCAACACAGCCGGAAAGGGGATGTTACAAAAATGTGACAACATTTAACGAGGACTGGGTCCGAAAACGTATAAAAACATGTGGAACGTAATTTATGGTAATTTATGACCCTCTAATAATCTAATATCCGTCCGACGTTCATATTTACAATCATATAATATGCGTTTCGTCGTTTTATATCTACTTTTCTCGATAATAATCACTATACTACTAGTTAATAGTTAATAATAACTATAGTACTAGTTAATAACTATATTTTACAATATCTATACTTTGCAAATCGTCGCTGGCAATATCACAAAGCAATATTATTTTAATATAAAAAACACTTGTAATAGTCAAACGACTATACATTTCTGAGCGCGTTGCCACTCGGACATTATATTTAATTTTAACGAAACTATATCGACTTTAACATTATATCGAATATTAAATATCTGTTAAAATACAATCGAACAAATTTTATGCCATCGACACATAAACTACAAAATTATATTATCTGGACTTGTACTGATGACATAAAAAGCCTATGACTGTAACAATATGTACATATTAAAATATATTATCATTATAAATAGCATTGTAAGTCTACTTTAAAATCTATATGTGCATTATTAAGTGTTCATATCTCTATTAAAACATATTGAAGTTATGAAACTTAAAAGTACGTAAGCGACAGACAGAGTCAAACTTTAAATCATATAAATGAGTGGACACATCAACCAGCCTTGCGAGTCATAGCTCTGAAATCATTACAACTAAACAATATCTAACAATAATGTTACAACAGAGTTAGTGTTACGAAGTTATCTACAAACGTGATTAGTTAACTCAAATGAAATCTCATTGTACGATATCATATTGTATAACACAGACACGTTCATTATGGTCGCTACGAAAGATGAGATTATGCAAACTGCTTTAGTTTATTACAACATAAAAATCTATAAAATTAATTATAAGTACATTCAGTGAAGCAAAACAAGAATAATTGCAACAAATTCATGAAATATTATAGTTAGTAAGTTATATTGTAATTGTAATATAAATAAATAGATTCAATATAATTAAATTGTCATCAAATAATAAAATATATTTCTTAGAATATTTACACGCTTATCGCCCGCCCGTCGTTTAATTGCACTTATTATATTAAAAATTTATATAGTCAACGTAACACTCCATTTCATCACAAAATATTGCAAACGGGCGAACGCTCACTACGAGTTAATGACTAAAACATTCGTTAATTTTATTGCCTATTACATCTTATACGAAGCAATATCACACAATTTTAATATCAGCAGCCCGATCAAATATTTAGATCTGTATATATCGTCCATGGACATGGCATATAGTAGGCCCAGGGAAAGCATGGATCACAAGGACAAGGTCTCGCGTATTAGCTTGCGTACGGTGTTGCCGACCGAAGTGGGCGGGGCGCCCGATAAGTTATACGTTATTTTGAACAGATACGGTTGGATGTCCGCGTACGTTGTGTCGAACACTAGATCCACGTCCGACCGACTCGGCATCTTGGGCACGTACTCGTGACGATTGATGATCTCCGTGATGAAAACGATCTTGTCTTGGAGCATTTCGACCACGCCCTCGTGTTTCGTGTGCATGTCTTGTTCGTTGCGGGACTCGGTCAGCTCGCAACACACCGTCCACACCTCCCAGGGCACGCACTCCGGCTGGAAGGGCCAACGGGCCTTGCGTTTCTGGAAGAACTCGAGGCTGATCGACCCTCGGGGCGCCGAGCCGTCCGCCGCCCGAAGCTGCTCCGAGAAGTCCGATATCTCCCGCTTCACGGTCCTCCCTAGCGCTTCCGACTCGCAGCAAACGTACGTGAAGTCTATGAAGTCGCAGTCGACGTCGACGTAGCTGACCGTTCGGATCGAGTAGCTCTCCTCGTTGTTGTACGTGAACTTGCCGCTAGAACGGTGAAAGAGCACCGTGTGGAAAATGCTCGCGACCACCTCGTCGACCTGACTGCCCTCCATGGACATTTCGAACGGGATGCTGCGTGCGTTCATCTTGCCGGTCAGTGGCAAGTCGCGCGCGCACCCCCCACCACCACTGACATAATCACTCGAGGCTAGTTCGTTTACTGACTTTCCGAGAGGTTTCGTGTACCGCGAGCGACGTGAGCGACGAACAGAGCCATTTCACGTTTAAAATACGTAACGAGTCAAGTCCCACACTGAAATGGAAAGTGACCGTTTTAGTTCTGCCGTTCTTATTCTTTTACGACTGTTACTTTTCGAGTTGCAAGTGAATGTGTGTCGATAAAACTCACCCATGTACTTGAGCGTGCCGCAGAGCGTCGTTGTTCGAGATCCGATGGATAGCCACTTGGAGAGACCAAAGTCGATCAGCTGTATATGGAAGTCGTAGTCTAATAAAATGTTCTCTGGTTTCAAGTCTCGGTATATAACGCCAGCGTTGTGAAGGAAATCTGAAATTGAATAAGAGATGTGTTTAATGATTTGCTGATATAATTGTCTTAGATTGGCTATATAATAGCTAAAGGAGGTAATGACAAGAATAGCAAAAAAGCCGGCTGTCAAGAAAAAGAAAGTAGAAAAAAATTGATTAAAATAGTCTCTGAAATTCTAAATTTTTGATTTTAATGTTTAAAAGGAACATCCGCCCAGGTTATAAAAAAAACAACGCGAGTTAGCGCGAATTATGGCCCTGTCTTAACATATATAGTGATAAATTATTAACGGCCAAATAGTTGGATCAATTGTATACATAAAAAATAATATGAAATAGTACACTACAATGCAATTCTTACGAACATACTTATGTTAAACAGCGAAATAAATATAGACATGGAAACATGATAATGGTATTATTATTGTTGGACGACCCGCGTGGCGAAGCGGTCACCATACCGGTCTGACACGCAGTGAGTCTCGGATTCGATCCCCGGCCAGACAGACATCTGAATGATGAGTTTATGTTTCTGGTCTGCGTCTGGTTATTTGTGTATTCGTATTTGAGTGCCCATGGCACCCACGACACAGGAGAAAATCCTACTGTGGGGCTATAAGTTTAGAAAGCGTTTATGTTTTATGTTTATGTATTATGATGAGGATTAAGACAGAAAAAAACATTTTAATATAATCTGTGTTCATTGATACAATGCTTAGAAATAATCATTACATGCGAGTACCTATTCGTATTATGACTTTAGACATAGTATTCAAAATAATAAATGATAGATATGTACAACTTATGTATATAATATTTTATCGTAAAGTATCGTAATTAATATAAAATAAGTAAATAATGTAGATTGTGTCTCAGGCTCTACTATGCTATAGGCCTCCATTATTTCCTTCCACATTTACCTGTTGCGAGCCCAAATACTTACAATTTTAGAAAAATATCTTTAATTCGTATTATAAATTTAATTAAGTAATTTTACTTATTTAAATTTAGTGTATCATTGAACGTTGTAAATATTTATAATTAAAACTGATAATGTCATCTCGGACGGAATAAAAACTTAATAACTTGATTCATACTTATTTTAAAAATACGCAATTTTTAGGGTTCCGTAGCCAAATGGCAAAATACGGAACCCTTATAGATTCGTCGTATCTGTCTGTCCGTCCGCCCGTCTGTCCGTATGTCACAGACATTTTTTTCCGAAACTATTGGACTTACATAGTTGAAACTTTGTAGGTTGATGTATTCTGGTAACCGCTATTCGAATATTGAACAAAAATAAATAAATTAAAAAATTAAAGGGCACCCCCTTTAATTTTTTAATTTATTCCATACATGGAACTGAAACTATTTTTTTTTTTCATCAAACCTATATAACTCGTGAGGGGTTTCTATGGATAGGTCTTTAAAAATGACACTATGGTTCCTAAAACCATTTTTCGTCAAAATCAAGTGGAAAAATGAGTATCCCCCATCCCCTCTAACTTTTAAAATAAGAGAGTGAGAAAACTAAAAAAATATATATTGTACATTTCTATGGAAACTTTCAACGAAAATTGGTTTGAGCGAGATATCATTATTCGTTTTAAAGAAATAATACATTTTCAAAAAACACAAATACAGCTTTGTCGTTCATACAAACGCCGAAAAATCAAGTTATTTTATTTTCTGATAAAAAATAAGAGTAACGGGCAACTCGGGCAAGGCCTTCATGGGCAAGTCTGACTTGGCACTTGCCTACTTTTTGCTATATAGCTTTTTCAAAAACCGAATAACATAACTTTATAATTCATACAAACACCATGAAAAACAAACTCATGTTGGTAGTTGAAAAACTATGTTTTAGGTTTCATAATATATTTTGTTTTGTCTGCTAGTGTTTAAAGATAATGCTACGGAACCCTTCGCCTGCAAGTCCGACTAGCACTTGGCCGTAATTTTTGTTGGTATTATAACCTTATCGATTAAGCAGAAGTGAAAATAATGGAATTTCTCATAGCCAGTCATCACGCCGTGTTGTTATTCTGCATTGCAAGTTTAAATCCCAGTCGATCAGAAAACCGTTACGTTAAGAATGTTTATCTCAAAATGCTCAACTATTTAAAAATGTCTAATTACAAAATATTGCATTTTCAAAATATCCAATCCAGTTCAGGTATACCATTTGTATCCCTGGCACCTTATGTTTATGTATGTATATATGAGTGTGTGTATATGAAAGTGTGATATGTTCGTCTATTGAAAGTAACTAATATTTACCCAGACAAAAGAAACTTTTCAAAAATAAATAACAACATTATACCTCATCCATATCGACTGGACAAGAAAAAAGTAAAAATATTAGTACATTTATCATATCACTTTTGTTTGTCAACAAGACTTTGTTCACGCTTATATACATACGTTTATTATTAAATAATGTTGTGAGAGTGTGAAAATCCATTCCGTACCTATAGCTATGGCTATCTCAGCTACAAGAATCTTCACGAGCTCCTCCGGTAACTTCCCGTACTTATCTATTAAGGCTAGCAGTTCCCCTCCAGGAATGTATTCTGAAACTGATCAAACAAAATAATAAAAAAAAAATCAATAACACACAAAAATGGCGAAGAAAGGGAGAAGACAATTTATTTAATCCTATCAGAAATTTATATTATAACCATCGACTCAAATAAAAACATTTCAGCCTACTTATCCATATTTTGATTTTCACATCAAACATTACGACATAGAAAAAAAAGGGAAAAAAATAAAAAAAAAAAACAAAATAATCGCCATATTACAACATTTACAAACAGGCAAATAAGTCCTGAACCGTAATTTGACAGTGACCTTTAAATTAACGATTCAGGAACAATCATAATCAAATAGCCGTTGACACGACGTATGTAAGCGTAACCTCGTTTATTCGAGCACGCCGGCTTGTAGCCGATGCCCAACTGACGCTGATAGCAACGATAACGGAGCAAGCGCCTCCGTCAGTGGGTCAGCGCTTATCAATGCAAGATTAACGAAACGAAAAGTTTTTCCTATTGTGTCCTATTATCATAAGTATATATAATAACAATGCATACTTGTGTATTATTTTGTATAGAAAAGGTAAATACCTTCTATGGATACCTTTGAAATCTTTATGTATTAGAATTTGTAAAAAATAACAAGTATAATAAATTACTTCAGATACTCATATGACTTATTTTTTTACTTTAAGGCGGTGTCTTATTATTTAACTTATAACAATTACTTCAAAATGTTTGACCCTCTATTATCAGCAAATCGGCTTGTAGCCGCTGTCCGATTGACGCTGATAGCAACAATAGCAAGCACCTCCATCAGTAGGTATATATATATATAGCCGAGATCCCACTCACGTTGGCTTCAACGACAAACATTGTGGATGATCATTTGTTTATCCAAGACCGCTGGCTTATAGCCCCTGCCTGAAGCTGATAGGAACGGTAAGTGCGCAAGCACCTGATTAAGTAGGTCAGATAAACAAACGAAAAGTTTTTCCTATTGCGCGTAAATAATTTGAAAATACAAATTTAAAGTTAAAGTAAATGATATTTTATTTATAAAAGGTTCGACTTCAAAAATCAACGATGCTTGCCTGGGATGCAAACTCCGTACACCCATGATTTACATGCTACATTCTTAGCTATCACCTATTACATGCTGACATGCTCTAATCTGAGTTAAATTAAATGTAATGTATAAGCTAAAATTATGTTTTATGTGGTATTATAAACAAATTTCAGGTGCCACAATTAAATAGACAATCTATACCTACTAATACATAAAAATGGGATGATATTTGTCTGTTTGTTACTCTATCATGCAAGAACCAATAGTCCGATTTACATGAAATTTTGCATGGCGCATCCATGCAAAATTACCTGGTCAACTTATAGGCTACTTTTGATTTCGATATTTTGCACTATTTAAAGATGGCGAATATTTTTATTTCTTGTAGCGAAGCACGAGAAATTCAGCTAGTAATAGATAATACATTTTGTAGGAATGCAGGGGCGTCTAGCCGAGGCTCGATTGAGACATGCTGATAACAGATAACGGACCAAGCACCTTCACTGGGTCAGCGCTTATCAACCCACACGATAGCACTCGAAATTTGTTTCCCCTTTGTGATGTTTGTATTTATTTGCGTATGGCTAAAATATAACTAGTAACATTGTTAAATATATATAAACAAAAAACCCCAACTGCTTAAAATGTTATTTTTTTTTTCAACAATTGATATAAGTTTTCGTAAAAATAGTCAAGTAAGAGTATTAAAATACATATATTGTTAGATTGGTCCGTTTACTAGCTTTCATTTAATACCCATATTGTCGTGATAATAAATAAAAGTCGTCCCTACCCGCCCCTTTTTCCCCTATTTCAGGCGCTAGATTTTTTTAAATTATATAGCCAATGGCACTGCAAACTGAGACGATTCTAACGAGATGTGGTACGTCACAATTCGTCAAGCCGAGTAAGTTGTAGCGCGTGCCAAAAAAAATGGACATACATACATCCAAACATACATGTACATACATACGCTCGAAAAGCATAACCCTCCTTCTGACGCAGTCGGGTAAAAATAGAGGCATGTGTGTTCTACAGTCATCATGTAATAATAGTAGTAAAAATTTTGATCATCCACGTGGGTGTTTAAATTAGACATGCTTAGATTTTTCAATGTTATGCGAAAATAATTTTGTTTTAAGACGAAACAAAATATCATAAAGAGACCTATACGCCTGTAAGTTCTCTAAAAAAAGTTCTCAAGTGAAGTCTACGAACTGCACTTGACGAGCGTGATGAACTATGACCTGAATCCTCGTTATGATTTAAGATCCATACCCAGCAAGGAGGAAGTTGACAATGGGGTATTTATAAATGTAACAGTACAATAGTTATACACTGCTTTCTGGCGTTTAAAAATAGCTAAATAAATGTACCTGTATCATTTAATTAGGTACATATCATCTACAAGATAAAACGAGTATGCTCCGATCGGGGAGGTGCCTCTTACCATCAGATGAACATCGGCAAAGTAGCTATGATAGGTATCAGACAAAACTTTTGTTCCATATGGAGTTATCTGCAGATTACAGAGATACCACTGACAAATAGTATAAACGACCATATAGTAGTTAAAAAAATAACGCACGGAGGTATATCTATGTACACATATACAGTATGTATATAGCTCATGAAAAGCGTTCGTTGACGATAACGTTCGATTCCATGATTTATGTTCACCCAACATTCTCAAAAAAAACTAAATTAAATTACTTTGCGTCATTGTCACTTCCAGGTGACATAATGCATATATAATTGTATGTCCGAGCACGTTGGCGTTCCGCCAAGTCTCCACTGAAACATGCTGATAAAGCTGATCAGATAACAAAGCAATTACCCTCGTCAATAGCTCAGCGTTTCATTACGGTATGGTGTATAAGTTTTACTAGCGTTTTTATCTATTAATTAATTATTAATTGTTACTTGAACATTTTTAATTTTAGTAATTAACTAAAAGATAGACGAAATGCGGACTTCATGTTGAATTTCATTAATGTTCTGATAATTTTTAGGATGTGCAAAAAATATCGAAGGCGATGGAAAAAATGTAGAAGACGCAAAAACAGAAAATATGAAAGAGGAGAATAAAATGGTAAACAATGAGAACAATGTTAAACACAAACGAAAACATCAACTATAATATATAATAGACCAATGATTATTTCGCTTAGAAACGTGATGATAGACTTTAAAAGAATATCTCATTAGAAAACTTTGTTAATAATCAAGTTAAAAGAGATCTACTGCAGCTTTTAAACGTAATGTCATTGAAATAATTTATAACTAGATTTGTCATTCAACCACATATGTCTAGCTTAGGCTGACAGCTAACGCGATAAAGGTGCAGCTACCTTCCTTAGTGGGTCACCCGTCAATTCAATAAGAATAAGAATCGAAAGTTATTTCCTATTGTATGTTATACATCAGTACATTTTCTTATGTATAAATGTAAAGAGGAACATTTATAACTTCGCGTATTTGTTTAATATTTTGATAAGGATTAGCATACAAACATTGACCAACATTTTTGAAATATGCCAAAAATACTTGTAGTCTTGACGTGGTTTCCGTGACCAAAGAGTAAAATGGTACCCTATCACTTTATGTGCTAACTCAACTTGCACTTGGCTGGATTTTTATATAATTTCTGACTATATCTAAATTCAAAGTTGCTTCCTCATCTTCGAATTTAGATAAAGTTAGATTTTGTCCAAGACTTACGTGTGAAGTCAAAACAAACAACACAAACCCAGAATACAAACAGGTTTATTCGTCGCGCAGGTCGACGTTGTTAAAAAAACGTGGTACTTCAAAGAGCCAGGCCCGCCGGTATTGTAAAAAAATTCTAAACGTACTAGTCACTAGTCCTGAGGGACACCATTGTTTTTGGTAATCGGGCAGGACTTCCTTATTTAAAATTAGGGACAATTAAAAAGTAAGGTAATAAAAAATATCGGAAATAAAAAGTCCGGAATCAATAACTTTAGACTCTCAGAAAACATACTTTAGTTTTCCTTAATAACTTTAGAAAACAAATGAGACATATATTTTTATATATATAAAATATGCTCACACTACTTTAAGTTTAATGCATGCAGACTAATACTCTGAAGACATAATAATGGAAATCCCATAAGAGTTATATTGTTTATCATATAAAAATATATCATAACAACAGAACAAAGAATATTGGTAAATTAAATCAAATGTAACATTGTTGTGTATTACAGATCATAAGAATTTGTATCCTTTTTATTCAAAACCAACAAAATGCCTTAGAAAATTGTATAATAACCTTTATATATACAAGTCCAGAAATCGTAATTTTGTGACAAATATCGATAAAATTTATTCGATATTTTTACACAATGATCCATTTCTGCAATATATAAACGGTAATATACGATATCGCATCAAATAAGGTTCTAACATTAAATCAGCACATTTTCAAAATAAACCAAAATTGGGTGTTACGAAATAAATTTGTTTTTTCCAACTCTGCCATGTTGAGTTTACATTATACGTAAGGATATCTTAGAAAACTAAATTTTTTAGACTAGCGATTCCTAAATGGTGGTCTGCGGAACCCCGCAGTTTCGTACAAGAGTCATAGGGATTCCACCCCTGTCGGAGATTGAAGTAAAACGTTCGTACAAGACCCATAAACG
>MOOZ01000765.1:80750-94419 GCA_002930495.1 Cecropterus lyciades
TCGCGATTACCCCACCAACTGTTCGTGGTTACCCGACCAGTAACGGGTAAACACGAACACTAAAGATTTTATTTTTGTATAAATTGTTGATTATATCAAGATATATTTATAATGTTGATTATAATACTTAAACGTGTATTAATGTACCTTTTAGAATTACTTATTAAATTTAACCAATATATCATATCTTTGGAATTATCACAAAAGTCCCTTAGATGTTCGTAATTACCCCGCCTTTCCCTAATTACTAAGTTTATATGTTTTTACGTTCAATGATATTCCATTTATAAGAATCTAAATATAATATTTGTTACACTACTATGCTATTTGGTATTTTTGTTACACCTATTTTATCTATTAGTTAAACAATCCGTGAAGATGGATTGTTTTCGATGACAGATTCTGAATCTTTCAAGACTAGTTACGAGTAGGTTTCTATATCATAGACACATGTATAAATTATAAGTATTTTATTTATTATCTAAATTTCTGGTGCACTACATGATTTAAATAATTTGTAACTATTTTAACACGTGATTCATATTTCTTAGTATCGTGTAGTCTTCGTGTAGTATCTTAGTATATCTGACGAGTAGAGTGGTACTCGTCAGAGTAGTTGTCTAACACACGCATGTTTAAGCAACTTACAATAATATTATAACAGTAGAAATTTAGATTGTTTGCGTCCAACTATCATTTACATAGAATTTTTTCTTTCGTCTTTCTTTAATTTTTCTTATTTTAATAACAAATGAGGCTTTAAACTCTCTTAATTTTACAACACCATGGGTTTTAATCCAAACATACATGCCCATCCCTATTTCAACAGCAAATATAAACAAACTCGCTCCAGCGAACATTCCATAGCATTTAAATATGCCTATTATATCTTCCATATTCAAAGGTTTGATTGGTGCTTCTTCTTTTATATCGTTAAATCGATACTGCTCCCATTTCTTTATAATCCCGGCTTCCACCAATGCCAATGCTATCTTGTTGTAGGTAGCAGTCAGTGTTGAATGTCTGTGAAGAATCATGTTTAGGTAGTGACTATGGATCCTATCACGAGTCGCAACATGAAGAAATTGTTGTCCTTTCTCGTTCAATATATTCCTTTCGAAATATCGACCAACAGCACAGTCCACCACACAAAACTTGTGACTATCATTGCTCATTGAATGAACACAACCGAACAAATCTTGAATAGGTACTCTTCGAGAATTGATCATGCGAAATCTCTCTTCATCTTCTGGAAGAACTATGTCCGGCGAGGCTACGCCTTCTATGGGGTAACCTTTTTCAAGAACATCTTCCATCGTATCAACTTCTTTACCTCTTTTGTAAGCTGAGAATATCGATATTATAGCGGCTTGGGTACTAAAATTTATAACGAAGAAACTCCAAATGGCAATGGACAGAAAGATGCGGAATGATCCTCTCTTTGGCGGATTATCTAAACTAATCGACAATATTGTTCTAAAGGTGTTAATCAAATCCTTTCCTGCTTGATCGAAACTGAGGTATCCAATTTGCTCTGTATTGAAAATAAAGAAAACAAACCAAGTACAAAAGAAACATATAACAAACTGAATCATAACATCGACATTGTTTTGTAAAAAATTTGCGTCAAATACTATAGTTTCGAAGTCGGCACGATGGGACACGAAACATACTCCGCTCTCCTTAAACGCGATCGTATTATCTACTTCAGCAATGACTATGTCGAATTGGTACAAAGGATAGAGCAATAAATCAGATTTTCTCTGGATAAAAGCAAACACCTGCTGGATATTGATCTCAAAGTTAAATTGTTGCTTAATAATATCTTGACAAAGAGAGAGATCTATTGTGAAGTTCATACGCTCTGCCATAGTGTTCCATAACATTCCGTCTCGGGAATGCAAAGTAAAATTGCCTTTCTCATGTTCCCTCATCTCCAGAAATGGCAACACTTCAACAGCAAATGCTCTAAGCGCACAACCGTGCAAATTTTTACCTTTATCTTCAAAAAGTTTTAAGCTGTGTAGTAAAGATTTATTATTATAGGAAATTACATATGTATCGTATCCTAAACACGTACCAAGATTATTTACGCGACGTTTCGATTGTAAGGGCATGTTTTCACATCCTTCTTCGCAGAGAAACGATTTATTATAAGTAATAATCGGCAAGCTTAACTTTCTAGCCGTCCAGCAACCAAAAAGATTTTGAAATTTCATATAGTCGCATGTATATGGATTATACTCAGATACAAAAAGTTCTTCATTCGAATCGTCATATTGTACTATTATTACATTTATGGCTCTATGATACCAAAAGATGAAAAACATTTTTGCGACAATATCTTTTGTAACTGGGCTGTGATAATAAAGAATAATATTTGAGAGTGGATGCCAGTAAGCTACTTTAACAGTTTTCGTCAAAGCAGCTTCAAATTCATCGAAGTCTAAGCAATTTATTACAATCGTGTTAGAATGATACGGAACCACGTGTCTTATTTCATGATGATCATTTAAAAAGTCCATATTAGAGATGGTAATGGGGTCTATATTTATTCTGTTATAGAACGAATTTGAGAAATTTCCAATTGTGAATAAATTTGTCCATCCATTCGTCTTCCAATTGAAAGTAATAATATCAACCTGGAATAAAAATAAAGTTTTAAAGAAGTAATATTTCTTATACAACAACTTAGAAGAAATAAATTACTTACAATCATGTCCAGCCTTTGTTCCTCTTTATCTATAACACTGTCTAGAATACTTGCATTACAAGCTGTGTAATACAATAAAAAGTATACTGTGACAAATTTAAGTGGAAACATGCTTTGCGTAGCAGCCATTCCACTGTAACAGTTACATGGAAAATAATTTGACCAAAAAAATCTCCATTTGTAAATTATTAACAAATCCACTAACGTAATGACATTCCTCTCGTTATTACAAACTGTAGTTATGACCACTCTAATATCACCACAATCAGATATAATACACGTCCCATCCATATCCATTTAGTAAATCAAACTCATTTGGTAACAGATTATCATTTACAATTATTATTATCATTATGATTATCATATACATTTTCTGAACTATACTAATTTAGTAAATATAATATGTCAAAATTCTTTTTTCTATCTTAAATAGATTTATTAAGGGGTTAAAAGTGGTTCTAAATGTTTTGTGGTAATCGCCGGTTATGGACAGGGGTTGTAATTAGGGTTGTAACGAAACTCCGCCTCCGTTACTGCGGAACTTCCGCAATAAATCAAACCGAATCCGCCTCTGCGGATGCGGAAGCGGAGTTATAACGGAGGTTATTTACGTTGATCTTGACGTACAACGTGCAAGGAGGGATGCTAGGTGACGCGGCCGCTCAGCTACATGTTTGCACTAGATGAATATCTTTATTGTAATAGAGATATAACATGAAATATAAAGTTTTTTCTCCCATATTTCGCACTTACTTATCGGCGCCATCAAGTTCAGTGCTAAGTGAACAATTATTTAGTAACAACCGGCACGAAATGCGACAAATCCGCAAAACTGTTGATCGTGAATATAATTGTCTTTCTCTTAATTTTGATCTTTAGTAATTATTTGACTTTTTATAAGAACTGTACTATGTAAAGTTCACCTCCGCATCCGCCTCCGCCTCCGCTAAGATGGCCTCCGTTACAACCCTAGTTGTATTATATTCTTATTTATTATTTATACTACTTATCATAACCGAACATAGACTGTTAGTACATTTCGTCAACGTCGTAATTTCATGTAAGGTATATTTAGAACACTTCGATAGTGGGATTCAGCGATGTATGATATCATCGCTCATCGAATTGCTTGAGCTCGCACACATTTTTCATATGAACATAGGTTAGCTTCATAATATATGCCCTTTACCTCTTTACATTTTGCACCTAAAAACTGAGCGTATTTAAAAAGAAATGGAATGAAGTGTTGAATTGAACATAAAAAAAATTCAGTTATAAATATACTATAATTATATTAACATTCTTATTCATACATATATAATAACAAAACTATGTAACAAAAATAATTTATTGCATATTTACCACAACTATTTAAGCAAGCTTATAATAACAACTTATAAAAACTATAATAATTATGATTAACAGAAAAAATACACATATACTAAATAGCATTTTAGTAATCAATTGTATTCTTTACAACTAGTATTATTTTTCTATACGTATAATTGGTGTTTTTATTTATCATTTATAAAAATACATAAAGATAAATTTATCACACAAACATTTGTTACTAACCTACAGTTGTTTCTAAGGTTTACCAAAAATTTCTCACACATCACAAATTTCAAATTACCATTTTAAGCTTCACTGAACATGCAAATTGGATAATATGTAATATATTTATTCATATCGATGTTAACAATGACAATTTAATAATGTACACTTTTTACATTATTTTTTGTAAGTAGACATTCAAAGGCATCAAGCAGACATGGACACGGCGTTAATAAATTGATTATTATTTTTTCTTTTCATGTTATGCAAGATGGTATTTATTTATCTATTTATTCTATAATGACCAAAAATAAATATTATTAAAAAAACACCAAGTGATTGCCGAAACCCGGTTCGAGTAAAATAAAAAAATAAAAAATGTCCGAATCATTATTATATTAAAATACATACATTTTATTTATACATGATTTTAGCATTCGTTACCTAAAGTACATACATAATATGAACAAATTTATCATCTTAAGCCCAAATACCCTGCACTTTGCACACAAAAACGCTATTTAAGTATTACTAAAATATATTTTATAGAATAGTAACGTATAAACGTAATAAATAAGTATGCAAGTTTACTTTGTATTAATTTAAAAAAAACTGGTGGAGTGGAAAGATCCTCGAATGGCAACTACGTTTAGGCAAAACGAGCACAGGTTGCTCCTCTCGACAACAGACCGATGAACTGAAAAGTCAGCAGTAAACCGTTTGATTTAGAAGGCACAGTATCCGTCATTTTAGATACTAACTAGAAGGCGATCATCAGAGTTAACAGTGAAGATGTTGTAGATAGCGAATGAGACGATAGCGATGTGAATGTGGACATCAAAAGACTCATGAATGGATGGATGGGAAATAAAAGAAATTTAAATAATATATACATTAGATACCTCAATTTTGATAACATACATAAAAAAGGGATACCAAACAATGTGACTAAATAATAAATTGTATATAAGAGAATACAATATATAATTCATTTCAAATATCACTTTATATTATTTAATATACCATGACGACAAATTTAATATTGACAAACCTTCATACCATATAATTATTACATAACATTATTGTCTTTGTTCAATTTAATTGTTATGCACTAATTTAATATAGTATAATTTACAAAAATCCATCGTATCAGTTTCGAGACCTAATTTGTAAATTCTATATATTTTTCTGTCCACAATGTAAGGTAATATGCTGCTATATTTACGCTGGAATAAAATCGTATGATTTATAAATGCAATGAGAATGAGAGAATGTAAGTTTCGGTGCAAAAGGCCAAATTCTTTTTGCGAACATCATGTATCGAACCTTGAAAATGCTAATATTGGAAGTGTATTTTGTCAATGTCTAAACTAGCCTACAATTTGCTTCATACGGTTTTAATCTAGCGCCAATATTAATCCAACCCTCATATGGCACACAATACTTATTTTCTATTGCTTAAGTAAGTCTGAAGCTGTTCCCAGGCTCTATCCACTTGTCCGGAGGTATATTCGTAGCTCCAATACGGACTGAACACGACATTGGCCATAGCTATTTGCTCCAAGTTTGTAGGTTGCGCCTGGACTCGCATTTTTGCTTCTTCTTCAGTCAGATTGTTGCGGGTTTGCAGTCTTTTTATAGCCTGAATTTAATTGACGTTATCATGATTAATTGTAACATATATATTGGCATACTCTTACTTACTTGCTAATAGCTATAGAAGTGGTAGAACTCTTTGTGGTTCCACTCCGGAAGCACCACTGCCACATCTATTTCTGCCTAATAACAGCAGTGTCAGCACTGTTGTGTTCTGGTATGAAGGGTGTGGTAAGGGAGACACACCTTCCCGAAGCATTCCATCTTAGTCCTCAGGGGTAGCAACGCATCTGTGGCTTATCTTAGGTGAGACTTTGATCTTACTTAGGGTTGATTACGGGTGTCCATGGGCTGCAGAAGCCACTTACCATCAGCATGCATGCTCGTTTGCTACTTCCATACTATAAGAAAAAAATATATATAATAAAGGCGAAAGTTTGTATGGATGTTTGTTAGTCATTTACGCAAAAACGACTGAAGGAATTCTGATAAAATTTGGCACATATACAGTTTACGACTAAACGCGACGCGACAAGAGCTTGGACTAACATGCATTCAGAAATCCTTAATTCCTCAAATACTTTTGCCTTTATTAATATAATAAAATTTTCCTCAAGTACAACACTAACACTTTTTATTCTTAAATATAATTTAAGTACGTTTGTTTTGTTTTCTTTAATTAATTTATCTTTTTATTATTATTGTTATTTATTTCAATTTTACTTTCTTATTCCTTAACTAATTGATAAGAAGAATAAAAATGTTTTCTTTCTTTTTTTTCTAACTAACAGTCATTAAATTTATTTAAACCAAACTATCATTATCACATATGAGAAATTCATTGCCCACTCACCTCAGCCGGTGGTATTATAACTGACCACAGTTGGTGGCAATATTTGTACCACTTGGCGCGAATCATTACGGCCGCCTCCATAACAACTACGCGATAACCCTCTTTGCCCAGGGCTTGGATACGTTTCTGTGCCTCTTCGATTACAGCTGGCCATATGATATGGTTCAGTTTTTCTAATTGCGCCTAAAAATCACAATAAATAAAATAAATTATAATATAAATAAATATAAGTGGTAACCACACTTATGTCTATGTATTGTAATAATTCCCTAGTTAGTCAATTTCTTAACTTAACATTTACTGGTTAGCATTCAAAGCAGATATAGTGAGCAAGTCGAACGATTATCAATGAAATAAATACACACGCTTTCTACACTCATAGCCCCACACTAGGATTTTCTCCTGTATCGCGGGTGCCATGGACACACAAAGACGAATACACAAACAACCAGACCCAGAACAGGAATCTAAACTCATCATTCAGATTTTTGTTTGGCTAGGGATCGAACCCGGGACCCACTGAGTGTTAGACCGGTATGGTGACCGCTGCGCCACGCGGGTCGTCGATCAATCTTCGTTTTGGCACGAATTACTACAGTCAGTAGAATTTTGGTCTTTATTTGATTTTCACATTATTTCAAGATGATTTTAACGTAGAACAAATATATCTTAGAGTAGCTAATAATAAGTCTAATAATTTTAGTTAGCGTATTCACGCTATATCCATTCATAATATCCATTTTTAAATGTTATCACAACATATAATATAATATTAAAGCCAATAATATCATGCTAATAAAATACACCGGCATTCATTATTACCTTATCGCTAAATACTATTTGACCTAACTTCCGTCTGTCGACTTCGCCAGTCTCTGTGATGACATCTTTGCCAAACTCTTCAGATATGGTGTGGTTCAGAGGTAAGCCAGGTTTGTACAATTCGTGTGCAATAATATCACAGTTTACAACAGCAGCTCCCTTTAACCTGTTGATAAGGTGAAGCATATAGTGATCGCAAAAGTATTTAATATGTTAATTCATTACATTATACATTTTATCTTAAAATATTTATATATAATAAAATATAATAATAAAATGAAATATAAGAATACTTTAAACAAAGGTAAGTGGTAAGTGAAGAAACCAAAAAAACTAGTTATTTTTTGAAGGTGGTAGAACTCCTTGTGGTTCGACTCCGGTGGCATCACCGCCACACCTATTTCTGCCTAATAACAGTAGTGTTATGCGCTGCTGTGTTCTGGTATGAAGGGTGTGGTAAGGGAGACATACTTTTCCAAGGCATTCCATCTTGGTCCTCAGGGGTAGCAACGCATCTGTGGCTAATCTTAGGTGAGACTTTGATCTTACCTAGGGTTAATTACAGATGTCCACGGGGGGCAGTGGCCGCTTACCATCAGGTGGACTGCAGGCTCGTTTGCTACTTCCATACCATAAAAAAAAAATAACAATCTTCCTTAATTAACAGTTGAAATACTTTTCGATATTTATATTTTCAGGTAAAAAATATAACATCCGATTATAATTTAGTGTGCAGGAAAGTCAAATAATATTATATGCGAACCTTAACTTTTCTGTAATGTTAGTCTTCCCACTAGCTATCCCGCCAGCTAGTCCGATTACATAGGGCCAGTCTGGAATATTTGGGTTTGGCTACAAAAATATATTTTGCAGATTAAAGAAGAGTAACAAGAATTACATCTCATATATACATGTATTGTATAAGCAAGCAGTATAAATATCTTAGATTTGTGATTTGAGCGACTGACTTGATTTGGGAGAAGTTTTAAAGGTGGTTGAAAAAGTTGAAACAATTCAGCTGGGGAGGTCACGCTGTTTTCGATTTCCAGCGCGAAAAAATTTAAGCGTTTCGTTGAAAGGCTGTGAATACATCTACTAATTTTTAATACTAGGCGAAACTTAGTCCTTAGGAGTGGATTGGTCCAACGCCACAGTTATTTACTTTATATAAATCCTGTGCTATGTGACGTTACAGAGATGCATAGAGATATGCTCGTTGTATGACTCCAAGTTAACGTGAGAAAATGTTGCGAGAATCGGTCTACTAATAATCATTTATCTTGCAATACTATGTCGTAGGCTACTTTTTACTCCTAAAAGTCCTAAAACATTTCGATCTCGTCCATATAGATCTGTAATGCTCATATACTAATGATCATGTCAATATATTATAGAGTATAATATGTATTACCACAGGCGGTTTTAGGAAAGTTCCTAACAACCGCATTCTTTGGTTGCTAGAACTGAGTTTAGTTTCTTCCTCTGCACACTGTTTCTGCAAGTCCGTTGCAAGACCAATGACATGCACATCTAGTATCGAGAGTCCCTTTTCCTTGCGTTTTTCATTCACCTTCTCAGCACCACGAACTGTTTCCTCGCTCACTATTATCAACTAGAAAATTAAAAAGCGTCAGTTTACTTATATTAAGCATGTAAAATGTTTGGTTGGGAGTAAATAAATAAGTGATTTTTAAAATAAGTTTTTTATGAACAATATGATCATATTGATCAATCAGGCCGTTTGAAATACGATATGCGAAAATAAATATTACAAATAAGTTATGTGTTTCATCACAATGCAGAACATTCATCATCGTCGCGCGTCATTAGAAGAATAACTTAATAAACCATAATTAATTCCTTAACGTAACAATCTTATAATTACATATAAGATTAGTAATTACTGAAAAATAAATGTATTGAAATTTTATTTTAATTTATACCTGGAATCTAGGATCGTCTTTTGTAGGTCCATACATGTCATGTAGGGGAACAATGTTATATTCTAAATCTGGGTTTATATCTGTTAAAAATTCATGCACAGCCTTAATTCTATCTTCTACTGGTTCTATTAACTCCCAAAGAGTTTTGGCTGGAAAAATATTTTTTATGTAATTAATAAAACAATTATGTTATGTCATACTTCAGTGATTTTGTTGAGAGCATTGTAAATATTCCATAATAATCTTATTGGTAACCTGCATAACAGTATTTTTTTTTTTAATTAGCAAGGTGTAATTGTCGTATCAAACAGAGATATCGAAAGTTGAATATACGAGGGACCTAATTCGGGATATTTGTGAAACAACAATTGTGTTCACATTTTTGGATTTTCATAAAGCGCGCGGTTATTTAAGTTTGTCTTTTTTAAGGAAAAAATCGTCACTTTTTAATTCTAAGGACTACAGACATCGTTATTAGGAGTAGTTTCAAGTATTCATCTCCATTTGCTAAAACTTAAATTTTGGCCCCTTTCGTTCTCTCTGTTTGATATCTCAAATTTGAAACAATAATGGAAGACTTGGGTTTTTCCTTACTCTGAATCATATTAACATCAGTGATGCCCACCGTGACATGCTTTGTGGCTCGCAGTGCTGCTTGTGACAGAAGAATTTTGTGGCCGTTGTGAAGTTTGTCAAAAGTGCCACCCAAGGCCACATATTCATAGGTTTTCACTGGTTCTGTAGTATCCTCATAATATGCCATTTCCTCGGATTCTGAAATACAATAGAAAAGTAATGTATATAGTAAACTTAACCTATTGTAAAACAATACAAAATTAAGTGATTTCCCTATTTCTGCCTTATAACAGCAGTGTTATGCGCTGTTGTGTTCTGGTCTGAAGGGTATGGTAAGGGAGACATACTTTTCCGAGGCATTCCATCTAATTCTCAGTGTAGCAACGCATCTGTGGCTAACCTTAAGTGAGATTTTGATCTTACCTAGGGTTGATTACAGATGTCCATGGGCGTCAGTGGCCACATACTATGAGGTGGGCTGCGTGCTCGTTTACTACATCCATACTATAAAAAAAAGTGAAAAGTAGGTAAATTGTATTGTCATAACATATGTAGGTAAGTAGACTGGTTTGTTCGTTAATAATTTTTACATTTACAATAAATGGCATTCCAAATAATGTATAGGTATACTCTCACATAAAAACACGAGCAGCAAAATATCATGGCCATGGCCAATATGTGTTTGCATACTTAATATATTTTAAAATAAATATACCAAAGTCTCCAGCATATAAGTGTGCACACAATGGTATTTTCATTGATTAAAAGATGTGATAATGTATTTAAAACACATTATTACCACTGAGTAATCAGTACTCACTCACAGAAACTAAGAAACTCTGTTCAGAATGTGAGGGATTAGACTTTGGGCCAAATTTGGATGGATATATTTTAGGAAAATTTTATGTTTTTTGTAAACCCTTAAGTATGTAAGAGTATACAATAATTTTCTTCTATTTATAGCAAGAAATATTTCTTTCAAACAGTAATCTCGTGATAGTAAAAATCTTACTGAAATAAATGTGGAAATTTGAATGCACGTTTGTTACTCAATTACACAAAACTAGCCAAACATATCTGGATGAAATTTGGCACAGACATTTCTCATAGCCAGTATAGCTTTTTATAAAAAATAAATTATAGGTGTTAAGCTTACCAACAGTATGTATATGAAATTTATCTTGAACATTTTCAACTGATTGTTTAAGATTATCTGTCTCTTGTGACAGCTCACTATCATACATAATTATATCTATAGGATAACTTGTCTTGATTTTTTTAACAGCTTCTCTGGGTTTGAGCATGAGTCGCACATCTAAGTCTCCACACTGCACTGCCTGCAAAAGAAACAAAAAACACCTTTATAAGTATAAAATTGACTAAAAAGTAAAAAAAAAAATCATAAAGGTATAACATATATAAAGTTCATTGTCAAGTATAACCAACCCTCAACATTAAAATAAATATACTTAAAGGTGGTAAGAACCTCTTGTAGTTAGACTCTAGTAGCACCACTGCCACAGATATTTCTGTCTAATAATAACAGTGATAGGCACTACTGTGTTTTGCTGGAAGGGTGTGGTAAAGGAGACATATTTGTATTAGGCACTGCTGCTGAGAAACTTATGGCAAGCTATAGAGCAGATATCAATTGGGTTCTGTTTTTTTTTAGTATGTAAGTAGCAAACGAGCATGCAGCCCACTTGATGGTAAGTGCCTACTGCCGCCCATGGACATCTGTAATCAAACCCAAGTAAGATAAAAGTCTCACCTAAGGTTAGCCACAGATGCGTTGCTACCCCTGAGGACTAAGATGGAATGCCTCAGATAAGTATGTCTTCCTTACCACACCCTACATACCAGAACACAACAGCGCATAACACTGCTATTATTACGCAGAAGTAGGTGTGGTGGTGGTACTTCCAGAGTCAAACCACAAAAGTTCTACCACCTTCCTGGTTCAGAGATTGTGTATATAAACTATCATTTCCTAATGAATTGGGGACCTCTAGTTATAACAATAGATGGGCCTTACCCCTGAATAAACATTATTTATCTCTCTGTTAACAACAGGCAGTGAGCTCTCTGGTCCGTTATTAAACTTTATGTACAAAACTCGTCGGACAATCTTTGATACTTTGGTGCATAGGATGTGTGCTTTAGCAGCGTTAGAAACAAAAAGTAGTCCATTATTTGCCATTTGATCTGTAACAAAAAATTGCATATTATTACATGCTTAATTTAACTATATTAGTGTTTTTCAATTTTTTAGCCCTTGTGCTAGGTAGGTATATTAAGCAACTCCTTAATCTTAGCTGTTCCTATATTGTTATTTATTTGTATTAGCCTGTACCTTTAATTATCATTATCTTAGTAGAAATTCCTATTATATTATGTAATTTTTATTAATGGTTCACAGCCCTCTTAGGACATTGTGTTTCACTCATTGAAAAACACTAATATACCCAAATTCAACCAATGTTGAGAATTGAACGGCCCTTAGACAAGCATAACCTACCTGATTCTTTTGCATTATGATCATGATTCATCACAAACACATATGAAACAATTATTGATAACACGACCACTGTGGTGGACGCTAGCACAATTCTAAGCATTTTAATACAAAAGTCCAAAGGTTAGGTGTATAATTTATTTTAAAATATAATCATTCCATAGTTTTAAGTTGTGTGGATGCAAGCTAAGCTACATTGTAATGGTACCCGGTAATATGTAATACGTATGTACCGGCATTGCGAGTTATATTAACATAAAGTTATATACTCTTCACGAAACTACTTTTAAACTATTTCCCTTTAATAGTATGAATCCTGAATACAAAAATGTTTAATGATGCATTTTAAAACAATTACCTAAATGTTATCAACTGTTTCACAAAATAATATGCAATTTGCCGTATCGTCCGGCTATAAAAAAAGACTGCTTGCAAAATACGATAGTACGTATTGTTTTATCATTTTCATATCTTTATTTCAACAAAACTTTACCAAACCAACTAGAATATACGTCAAATGTCAACTGTCACGTAGACAGACCACCAGATGACTAAAATACTTACTACGATTATTACCATATAAGGCCAATAATATAAAATAATAACATTTTTTAAAAGGAGCTATTTCATACTTGATGACATAATGTCACCAGAATATTATAATTATTTTTAAAACATGAAAACGTATAATTCACAATTGTTATTTAACTCCAGGGGCACTACCTCCACACAGATTTTTGCTTTATAGCCTAAGAGCTAGTGAACCATCCGAGTAACCTGCATCCCGCAAAGCTAGATTTTATTTAAATATTGATTTACTATCGATTAATTATGCAAGTGCCGTTCTGGCAGCCCACCCCCGGTAGGGTCATCATCCCTTAAATTTTTGAAAATGTAAAAATATAATTAATTTTAACCTACTCCCACTAGGCTAACATTTTTATATGTTGTAATTTACCTATAAAATTAAGTCTACAAAAAAACTTACAGAACATTTTGATAATTGATAACCTTCTTCCACAAAGCTTAAATTTTAAGGAAATATTATTTCAATTATTTTAAGACTATAATTATGTTAACAGCCAACCTATTCTGAC
>MOOZ01000765.1:110651-125458 GCA_002930495.1 Cecropterus lyciades
GCTGACAGAAGTTATGACCGCCCTCTATGGAATTGATCATAGCGGGCAGTATTAAAAAAATACATAATTAAATAAAACCTTATGGTTTTCTTTACATATATATAGAAAATTGGGACTCTACCTGAAGCCGATCATTCCTGAGGACTAAGGGAAAACAGGCCAGGTAACATAAATAAGGTACGTCAAAATGGCAGTGGTACGAAGTAAATTTATTGATATCTGATACATTTGTCGTTGATGCATAATCTCAGAACAAAACCTCATTTAATCAATCCATTAGCCTTTTGAGGTTTTCGATTGCCTTTCTTAATTAGGGCTACTCCAAACTATATTATTTTGCAGACCTATTACGATAAAGCACAACATAATTATATAACCTTTACCCTGGAGAATCCTTCACGCTATGATACTGCTAATGCCTTTTAAGATATCCACATGAAGGGCGGCAATTTTTTTGCCCGGAGCGACATTTTTAATATACATACATTAATGTATTTATTATTATGTTTTCCTTTGTTTTTTCTAAGTACTATGAAATTTTGCAAAATAAATATATAAAAAAATTATAGCACTAAGTCACCCTATAAGATAGGACTATAACAAAATGGGTTTTAATTTAGTAGGACTAAACTGACGAACTATACATAATTTAAGACGTGAAGACAGACCATAATATTTATATTATGGGTACTCATAGGATAAGTGTCTATCTCAAACAGTATTTACAAATTCATGCGTTGCTGTAACGACAGTTGTAAATCATTGATGGATCGTAAATAACGCGTTCGTGCAAATAGCTCGTGTGGGCAGTCTTATTAGTCATTATACGAGAACGTTTCTAGTCACAATAAAATGAAGATGACCTGTAAATTGACTCATGTCATTGACGTGTCTGGAAGACAATAATTAAATCAAGGAAATTAGGTTCTAAAGGCAATGATATCACACCTATATAAATATCGCCACGTCCTAAACTGAGTAGATTTACTCGAATAAGATTAATTTAGATTTCTCTTTGGGTCTTCATTTCCATCTACACAAATATATTCAGCGCCTTTTTCGGTAACCTACTTCAGAGACAGTTTACGAATACTGTATTGGAATATCTTTCAGTTATATTTGATTCATTTCCACAAATCCAATAATATTCTGGCGCCCCTTGTCATTTCTAGCCCTCGCTTTACTCTCCTGCCGGCGCAGTATCTTCTTATTCGGCTGCATGTGTTCTTTATGAACTTGCTACATCTCGTTTGTATAATATGGAAATAGCAAACAAGCATGCAATCCACCAGGTGGTAAGTGGTACTACTGCCCATGGACATCTATGTATATTCTACCCCAGACAAGATCAGTCTTATACTTAAGGTTAGCCGTCTTAACGAAGACGGAGGCGGATGCGGAAGTTAAGAGGTTCATCTCCAAGAGGCGGAGCGGAGATGAACTTTACATAGTACAGTCCTTGTAAAAAATGTAATAATTACTAATAATCAAAATTAAGAAGAGGAAAATTATATTCATGAACAACAGCTTTGCGGTTTTTTCGCATTAAACTTGATGCCACCGATAAGTAAGTACGAAATATGGGAGAAAAAAATGAATATTTGATGTTATATCTCTATCACAGTAAAGATATTCATCTATTTGTAACATATAGCTGTGTGGCCGGGTCGACTAGCGTTCCTCCTTGCGAGTTGTACGTCAAGATCAACGTAAATAAACCTCCGTCATACCTCCGCAAAAATTTTGCGGACGCGGATGCGGAGTTCCGTTACAACCCTAGTACATATATCTTATGTTAATTTCAAATATGAAACACGCAGCTCAATATTATTGAAAACAAAGGCCCATTTGTCTATTTCGCTTTCCGTGAACACGCCCTAAAAGTTGTTTAATTAAATTAGACTAATATTAGTGATAATTAGCTTTTGGGAAATGTGTTTAATTTTCATTACCAATTAGGTTAATTTCATTTCGAGGGTGTGTACGGTGATTTGATTGGATGTAAATCTTTTAGTGTAATTTATTAGTCTCTTGCGATCTAGTGGTTTGTTGGTTGCAAAGATACTATTAAATACGTCCGAAACTTTTATTTTCATATCACTGATTTGCATAAATATGACATGAGAGCTAGGTAAAAATAAAAAAATGTTTTTATACGTTTTAATGAATGAAGTCTTAACAATTGAAATTAAAAAGCCAGTAACCACAGTAGAAATTTTTATTCTTAAATAATTTAATGAGGATAAAACTGTATCTTAAACTTAAAATTGATGAATTTTGAATTATCGCTGCTTTGCATGAATAACCCCTCATGCAAAGCAGCGATATATTTTACCTATAAATATATCGCTATGTATACGCTACTATACGCTACCGATGTTATACCTATGTCAAATTTATTAAACATCACATATAAAACAAATTATTAACGACATCAAAACTGTATTATACTTTTGATTTTTATTTCCTTTAGTCCGTAATCGAATCCAAGCCTTCTACGCATCGCAGTAAAACTTACCATCGTACTAGCTTGTATCTTTTATCTCAAGGATTTCGACAGGTCCTGAGATAATAAATGTATGATTATGTTATTGTTTACATGATGTATTATTACAATGATTTTCAGTTTTCCACGGTAGACGCATACGTTTAACACATGAATCATGGCTGGTGTCTTATCTGTTTACATTGTACGACATTACACGTCGTCTCTATCAAAATGCGTTGTCTCCAACCGTCTTATAACATAAACAATTTGTTCTAATGTTTTAAACTCTGGAAGACTGTTTATTATAGAACTCTTCTGATTATTGTCAGACTTTTGTAAACACTCATGAAGATAAATTGACGTTTTACGGTCTTCAAATTTAAGCTAGGTCTCAAAAAAAACATGAAACCTTAATATGAAATAACATGTTATAATTATTAAAAAAATTATAGATCTAAGAGACCTATGTACATATATGTTACCTATTGTATATATATATAGGTAACATATGTATATATGTATCATCACGGCATACGGCATATACGGCATCACGCGTAACTAACTAACCTAACCTAACCTAACCTACTGAACCGATTTCCCTAATTCATTTTTGTTGAGTTTGTTATTGTCAGAAGGAAAAAAGAAATTATAGTAGAGACAGTACAATGTCTGTCGCATTATCTAGTAGGTATCGGCGTATTAAAAATGAAGGACACTCACTTGTGACTAATCATCGCAGTCTAAGCTACTGAAGCTAGACCAATGGCTAAGGAGCAATTTTATAATGTCAACACATACTAAGAAAGGTTTTCTAATATTCCACCCCTTACTTGTTAAATGTGTACATGTCTCAATGTCTGTATGTACGGAGACGCGGGTAAATGGCTAGTGATGTATACAATTATAATAATAGGAAATGATTAGAAAAATGAGTCATTTAAATTCTCTGAATAAGTCAATATTATTTAAAATAAATTTTACGCTATGTTTTGATTTTATTATGACTTAATGACTTCATAAAACCACTGAAATACACGTAATTAATCATTCACATGCGCAATAAAGCAAGTATAATTTATTCATTCGGGTATAACACTACCTACTTTTATCCTCTCATTAAAATGTCCCGATCTCATTGATTTAACTTGACGATTCGCAGGGATTCTGGATCTGGGTGTTAGTGTATTCGTATTTGTGTGTGACCATGGCACCCACAAGGCGAGAGAACATCCTGGTGAGGGACTAAGTAAGTAGAAAAAAAAATGTTGTGCTTAATACTTTTACATCGCTTAATGCAAAAGTCCGCTACGTTGAAGAGCCGACGTATTCGTGGCTTGGGTTATGGTCCGAGGCATTCCAACTTAAACGTCAGGGCATTACATGTATGGCTGACTTCAGAACTGTAAATCCTATCTAGAGTTGATTTATTGTTGTCCATGAACGGCAGTACCTAACCATCAATTTGACTCCAAGCTAGTTTGTTTTTAGGGTCCTTACCCAAAGGGTACCGTCCGTCTGGCTGTTGCCAGGCTGTATCTCATAAACCTTGATAGCTAGACAGTTGAAATTTTCACAGACGATGTTTTTCTGTTGCAACTATAACAATAAAAACTAAAAACAGGTTATATACATATTAAAGGGCGCTCACATTACAACAAACGTGGTTTTCTTGCTCGATATTAATAAAGGCAACAGGTAGACGCTCGAAATATTTAGAGAATATTTAGTTATATTTTCACTTTAAAAAGAAATAATTAAATTAAAATAAAATAAATATTTAAGGGGGGCTGTCATTACAACAACGTGTTTTTTTTTTGCTGTTTTTCATCGATAATGTTACGGAACCCTTCGCGAGCGAGTCAGACTCACACTCGGTCGGTTTTTTTTAATACGTATAACCAAGAACATGCACTATCTTACAAGTTCCAAAATTACGCAGTGTAATTAGTACTGGCCAGTTTTTATCTTTTTTTAAGATAGTTTACGTAATACGTAAAACAAAAGAAACTGGAGCGTTGACACACAGTTTGTTCCACCGGCCACGTTCTCAATTTAAAATTCATTTTAGATTATGCGAGTGCGACTTTTGTAGTTTTCTTAGACTAAACATTTGAAAATAGAAAACACGTAGAATTCCATAAAAATCAAATCAATAAAATTAAAAATTAATAGTTTTGTGTGATGTTCAATAAATAAAGGTAAACCATGTACCTGTTTTATGTAATATACATATTTAACTTATATTCGCGAAGATGAAACCCATAAACTTGATATGAAATACATAAATGCATTAGACTATGAATAAATCATGTAAATGCTGAATAAATAAATAAATTGTTACAATAACTGAAAATGTAAGACGTGTAAACGACATACTTCTTTGTTTTTATGTGAGCGTGTACAGGTGTTTTTACTAACAAAAGTCATTCATTAATTTTATTCCCTTCTTTATTCATAATGTCTATTATTAATCATTTCTTTTATTTTTTAATGTTTTCAATACCTATCAATTTCGATGTTTCACTTTTCCCGTGAATCCTGTGACAACAATTTTTTTATTGTATAATACCGATAAAACAAAAAAATATTAGACTTCAAATGTACGAGAATTAATATACACAGGAGTACTAGAGTAAACATACACAGGATAAAATATCTTCAAAACTACAAATCACATTTA
This sequence comes from Cecropterus lyciades, assembly GCA_002930495.1. Taxonomy (NCBI): domain Eukaryota; kingdom Metazoa; phylum Arthropoda; class Insecta; order Lepidoptera; family Hesperiidae; genus Cecropterus; species Cecropterus lyciades. The sequence continues at coordinate 115,820 of MOOZ01000765.1, forward strand.
TTATCGTAATTTTTAAGAGCTTTGGGTCAGTAAGTCGACTCATTTGAATATCGATTACTTAGGTACAGTGAATAATAAACGACTGCATTAAGGCTATTAAGCTATTTCGAACTGCCAAATGAATTACTGTGAGTGCAGTAGGTTGTTGTACTGTAGGTATTATACCTTTAATAATCGTGACCCTCTATTTATTAGTGTTGATAGTCTCTTGAGTTTGAAACCTACTTCGTCTACGTCTAGCCCTGGTGGTTCTTCATCTCTATTGATGGAAATCTTTTATATATAGTTAAACCTTACGATAAGGCAGACGGGGTACGAGAAGGAAAGTAGTTACCGTTGCTATGGACATTTGCAACATCAGAGGAGATGCCAATGCATCGTCGGCCTTGAATGAGATCTCTTTTCGAATGCTTTTTGGAAAGCCCTATGTCATTACGCTTCGGGAATATCTTAATGGAAGTTCAATTCATATCTTGCACGTCCGTGACAAATAAGTCTAATTTCGTTTGGTAAACAATATTGATTAAGATTTTTGAAAACAGATAGTGGAGACGTGACAATGAATAACTAAAATACTGAATCTATTGCTATTATTATTAGCCTGTTACCGAGCCCAACATAATAATAGGTGGTGGTATACATGTTTTTACATGGTTTTTTTCAGGACAAAGTATGAAACGAATGGAAAATCTTGACGAACCTTTATTTTCTGGCGACTGCACAGTGCCACAAATTTTTATTTCGCCTACTCATTACTCATTGTTATGCAGGTTAAATAGGTTGTTAATAACACGCGATTTAAGTTTATTTAATTATATTTGGCATGTTATGCTTACCGATAGTGTAGCACCCTGTCATTGCCACTCCAACCCGACCAACATGCAGTTTGAGGTACGCTAGGAAGGAGTACGCGATGATCAATCCGGAGCAATACGCCATCAGGCACATCCCGTGTAAGTTCCGTAACTCCGGAATGAATGCATACACCAGCAACGTCGCTATTAGGAACGGAACGGACAGCATCAAGCCTGAAACAAATAGGTGTTGTGATATATTTGAGTATAAAATGAAGGCAACAAAAGATGGTAGAATTAAGACTTGACTAGAGAGGTAGAAAAGATATCTTCTACCTTTGCATGGATCCTGGCCACAGCGTAACTGCGATGGCGGAAAGAAACCGCTGACAACGTCTAGTGGTAGATTAATCCATGCACCTACTCTACGTCAAGTTCATTTTTTTTTGGGCTCTTAATGGCACCGCATATTGTGAGTACCTATTAAAACCCCAACATCTATTTATAACTTGAAGCGTTCGGTGACAGGGTGTCGATGCTAGCTGATTTACATATGAGGCCTTTACCTCAACCCTTTATTAATCTTAGTCCTTAGGAAAAGGAACAAATCGGTTTCAGGTATAATTCCAATCTAGGTAATCTTATTGATCACACATGCCCATGGGTATTTCAAAAATTGTTGAAGCTATAAAATTTTCGTTAAATATATGTCAGTTGTCATATTACAGTTCTTTTAAAGAGGGTAAAACCCCGGAGCGCGGCTAGTGATATGATATGTTACTATAAAAAATTAATTGCGTTCCGTTTTGCTCAAATTAAAGGTTAAACGATGCTATATTGCCGCGCCACAGTAATAACGCACCCCGTGTAATGACTATAACAGAAGGTACACTACTAGTAAAACATTCGAATTACTAAAATAAAACAGAAGAAATAATAAAAATAACCATTAAACCGTTAATGCGAAAGTATAACAAAGTTGTTTCTTTATAGGTATAATGTACAAATGTTTTACCGGTCTACTGTAGGCTGTTATTTCATAATCGGGATAGCATAAAAAGTCTTCATAACTTTCATAGTAAGATTGGTTCACATGACATAATACTGCCAGTTTTAGTGCGAAATAAATCTTAGCGAATAAGTAGTAGCTTATAGTCTGTACTACTAAACACGACGACTAAACACGTCTAAAGAATAATCATTGGACTTGTCAAGCAATTGGAATAAATTATCTGTTTTTTTTTTCACCATGTTCGATACCAACTATAGAAATTGTGAGCATCCCACTGTGCATAAGCGTGTAAAACGCAATATGTCAAACACGTTAGGTGTCTCAAACGCACGCGTGACTTTCTTTGCCGTTTTTGGTGATATTCCCGTAATGTGCGTTTACGCCTGCAAACGTGTCTCACACGCGCATTTGAATTAACTTGTTGCAATATCTACGGAAACCTAGTGCTGATATGTCTATTGAGCAACGCCTCCAACTGGCTGCAGTCTCTATGCGAACCGTGTGTAGATTATTAAGAAATAGGATGTGAGTGATATACGAATGAACGAGTCGCGCGTGTAGTCGCAAACACGCGCGACAATGAAAGCGCCATTTTTGCGATCCGTATCCTTATGGCTATGGCATGGCTTATGGCAGGCAGTGACAGGAAAAATGTATAGGAAACGATAAAATGGAAGTTGTAAGCATAAGAACTACATTTGACCGCGCACATAGGTGTCCGTGATAAGAAAAATATATATGGCCCTTATGCCATGTGAACCCAGCCCAAAACCGCATGTTTAAACAATACATTTTGAAACTGAGTTCGTGTTCTAATTATAGCTCATCAAACGATGATTACGTGTACGCGTAGACGAAAAACTAAAGAATTCTACGAAAAAGTACCTGCAGAACAGTTATTCTTTAGTTTTTCGTCTAGTGCACAGTAAGATTAAATAATATTTTTGTAACTACGTTTTGTGTCAATTATTAGCTTTCATATTTGTGATATTTTTTATTTTTATTTTTATATTCAACCATAAGCATACTTAAATTGATATTTTGGATAAAGTTGGTTAGCTGCTAAATTATGTTTTAGTGTAGAACCAACGATCATTTTATATCTAAACTTTTACCGTCTGTTTGTTGTCTAAGTATTAAAGTTTTAGAATTAGCATCAATACGAGCAAATCTCAAATTGTTATTGTTATTGAAACTGGAGTTATATAGTTTTTTTTATCGAACTGAAGTAGCAAACGAGCATGCAGTCCACCTGATGGTAAGTGATTACTACCGCCCATGGACATCTGTAAGCAACTTCATACAGAATAGGGGTTCTATCTGAAGTCGATCACAGATGCGTTGCTATTCCCGAGGATTGAGATGGTCGCCTCATACATAAATGAGCCGGCAACCACACCCTTACACCGAAACGCAAGAAATGCTTCACGGTAGAAATAGGTGTGGCGGTGGTACTTCCTCGGTCGAACTACACCGACACTCGGTCGGTTCTACCACCTGTGAATAGATAGATAGATTTCCTAATATAATAAAAATGCCTAGTTCCTCCGAATAAGTGATAAAAGGATGTATCTGAAAAATCTCATTCATACATAAATGATACAAATGAAATCGCAAATACTCGTTTGCAAAAAAAATGTTTGGAGAGCTGAAAATAAGTCATAATAAAAATGTATATATATTCCAAGTTTAACTGATAGGATTCAAATATATTTATAACTACCCGCAGCTTCGCTCTCGTTTTCAAATTTTTTGACAAACAATCATGTCAGCCAAAATAACAGTTTTTTTTATTAACTTTTTGTTATTTTTTTTAATAAAAAGTATACTATGTTTTTTCAATTCCCACTTAAAATATGTGTATAAAGTTTCATGATAATCGGTTGAGTAGTTTTGGCGTGAAAGCGTTACAAACAAACATATATTCTCATTTATAATATTAGTAGGGATCATGAGGTGACATTTAATCTTTATATAATTTAAATAAGCCACTACTCCATCAAACGTCATTCCAATTCAAAGTTGCATAAGTTTCGAAGATAGTAGAACTCTTTGTGGTTCGACTCCGGTATCACCACCGCCACACCTATTTCTGCCTAATAACAGCAGTGTTATGCACTGTTGTGTTCTGGTCTGAAGGGTGTGGTAAGGGGGACATACTTTTCAGAGGCATTCTATCCTAGTCCTCAGGGATGGCAACGCATCTGTGGCCAACCGTAGGTGAGACTTTGATCTTATCTAGGGTTGATTACAGATGTCCATGGGCGGCAGAAGCCATTTGCCATCAGGTGAGTTACATTCAAAAAATTATGTTACATTATTTTCAGAGCTGGTGCAATATCAATATAAAAGACTTTTACAAAATGCATATGTAAATGCAAATTGTTTCCTGGCTGTCTGTCTATCTGTCTGTTTGTCCTGGGTAATCTCAGAAACCGCTGGTCCGATTTAGACGAGTTTTCACTAATAGGTAGCTTAAGTTACAAGATGTGAGTTAGGCTACTTTTCTTTAATAAAAATTATAAGGGTTCTGCGCGAAAAAAAATTAAACCCATAATGCACTCGCTTTACGAGCATTCATTCGCCGTAGCCGGCGCTAATGTCAGTTGCTATCAGTTCTCTTTGAAAACATGCTATTTTGTTAAAATAGTTGAATAAGTATATCAAGTTAAATTTTTTAAACCTTGGTGTAACCGCAGGACGCAGCTTGTAATAAATAAACGTTACTGTGCAATTGTGGCGCAACCGCGGCTTTTTAATAAAATATGATCATATGATACTAAAGGGAAGAGATCAAAAAACCGTAAATATAAAACTTTTATGTTCCTAAAATATCAAATGATGTACCTACTTACGTTCGTAGATCAGAAAATCGTAAATATCAAACTTTTATGATTTACAAAACATCATATTTATGTACTTACGTTTGTAGCATTTATTCCTCCATAAATATAACAGCTTTGCGTAGTCGTTAGTCATTACCTGACAGTTATGAGATCTTGGTAAGATACAGACAAGAGGTAATATATGAAATACTTCCAAAGATCAAAATTAAACCATATTTCATGAGCTTTAGTCGCACTTTCATAAATTAAAGGTACTCAGCCCACCATCCCTTTACTGCGTAGCTTGTTACACCTGCGTCGGATGGGGAATCCCAATATATTAATGACGAAAAGCCTCCCTTGTCACCCTCCGACCGCGTGCTCACCTACACGGTTTTTCAATTAACACGCAAATAATTTAGGTATTTTGATGGTAACATATATCTGTGCGTAGTCGATATGGTAGAGTCAATCACTGCCGACCGAAATAGTTCAAAGCTTTCTATGTAAAATCAATATTCATATAAAACTACGATAGTGTGATTCAAGATACAATTAGCGCCATCTCTTGATGAGTAACGGAAAGCCTTCACATAAATTTAAATAGGTATTAGTTCCTACAACCCACACGCTACATCTAAAAACCTGCGTGGATGTGCGTGCAACACTTCACTAACAGTTCAACATATGTATAGTACTTTCGATGTACAAAATTGTCATTTATTAATTTAAATAGGCTTATACTTTTGTTAACGATCTTTGAGAGCTTAATAAACAACAGATAACAGTATTTTCTTTCATATTAAAAAAACATTCCTCTGTAACATCATCACGTTCATGTCTTAAGTTGTCGGTTTATTTTTCTGTACTGATTGAGTGCGTACATTCACAGTAGTTCAAATTTTTTTATTTCTCTAAAGGCACACTCCCACAAAATCATGGAACACGAATTACTTACTTATTTAATTACTTACATGCTAACACGAGCGCTCCGTGTATGATTAATGGTTTTGTAAGACAAGCGAATTAATTTAATGGCACATTTTGGACACGTACAAATATGGTAAAATGATTAACCTGTGAAGTTGTCAACATTGTTGATAGATAGGCTCTGGATACTTCGCCCAAGATAAACGACTTCGGAAACTCGAAACTCAATCTTATATCTATATTAGGATTCTGTCATAACTTACTACTCGTATAATGTTTGTGTAGTGTATTCCACAAGTTTAAGAGCTTATTTAAAGTAATAAATATTCCTTAGTTTGCACGCTAAAGGAAAAATGTACAAAAGTATTAAGATTTTTATACAAAATGGAAATGCATGAATCCTTTTAAATGTTGACTTTCTTTTTGTTTTCAAGGGAGAAGACTTCAAAAGTTACCCGAAGAAACACCTAGACACCTGGTTATGTCGGACTTTCACCGCACTAAAACCCCTGCGGTGGCCGGCCTCGGCGCTGCGAAGAGGACGCCGGGATCTCCAACGGAACGCAACTGGAGTCCTCTGAGCGCATTACCTCTGAGCGCATTACCTGGGCTCCGCCCAGATGAGCGGCTGGGCTCACCGCATCGTCTTATCTTTGCCCGCAACCTCGGAAGCCCCTTTTAGCCACGTCTTACGGCATACCTAGTACCTAGCTACATAGAAAAAAAACTGATAAAGTAATTCCATTGTAAAGAATAATTTGAAATGTAAATGAAATTAAATTAGCTTTAAATTCTATTGTAAAGCTAATTTCATCAGTGACATTTTACAAAAAATATTGTAACACTGTGAACCTACGCGATAAGTTTAAATCTAAACGTTCCGCTGTGACATCACCGATGTCTCAGCGGAACATATGTAAAATGTAATCTTCTATACATATAAATATAATTGAAGTGTCCGTTTGTAATATCAAAATAAATGACTCCATAGTCAATATTTATACATATTTTGAAATGAAACTATTTATAAATGTATCGTATGATTACCGTTTTGTGGTATTCGCAACACACGGCGTCATATTTGTTGCAATATGTCAAAAGTGGCTTAAAATATCCACAGAGCATTTACGTAAGAATAGAAATAGTCCATACGTTCGTTTCGGCACAGTAGGTAAGTACATTTTACATGAGCCGTTTACCTATGAAGTCTGGAAACGATTGGAATTATTTCGATAGGATTTATAGCGAATAAACCGAATCTAATATAATTTTCACTTATCAGGATTACTTTTTGCTCCTTAAATTTAAGGTATTAAGCAAGCATATAGTCTGATGGTAAGTTCCATTGCCGCGCATGGACATATGTAACCAGCTGAATATACAATAGGTCGCATCATAAGTATACACGTCAGACGGCAACGCGAAACTGCTTACTGCTAGAAATGGGTGTGGCGGAGATACCACCTTTAAATCTAAAAATACCTTCAACAAATACAAAAATTGTATTCTAACGTACATGTGGGCGGATCTGCATTCCGCACGGAAATCTCTTAGTTTAAAATAAGTTTGATATACAAAGAATGTTACAGTCTTTATCCAAAAATTGTGATATTTTGTGAACTAATCGTACAATAAAATGATTACTACAAAAAACCTTATTTTTAAAAGTAATAAACGTCACTGACGCTTTCAATTTACAGATTTTCTCTAAAGTTCAATTATTTTTTATTGTCGAGATTTTATGACCTTCCGGTAACTTTGTTACTTTGTAACACCTTGAACAAAGCTTCCTTCTTCCAGACGTCATAATGATCTAGAATAAATATTACGGTGTACCACTATTCTGAAAGGTGGTAAAACCAGTATGGTTTGATTGGAAAGGTACCACCGACTGGCCTTTGTCATTTAAAATGATTTTTCAACCGAAGCCGAAAGTTCGGGTTCTGTTACTGCCGCCCGTGGATATTTATAAGGAACTGCATAAAGAACAAGTTTTTTTATCTGAAGTCAATTACAGATCAGTATGATAGATCAGTAAAGAAGTTTTTGCGTTTCGGTGGCAGGGTGTGGTTGCCGGCCCACTTATATATCAGGGGTAGCAACGCATCTCTGATCAACTTCTGATAGAACCCCTGTCCTATATGAAGTTGTTTACAGATTTCCATGGGCGGCAGTAATCATTGACGATCAGGTGGACAGCATCCATGTTTGCTATTACAATCTGATGAAAAAAAAGTTGCGACCCTTATTCGTTACGGATGTCCATGGACGGCAGTGGCAACTTACCATCAGGTGAACTGCATGCTTGTTTGCTACTTCTATAATACAAAAGTCGTCTTGGAAACAGTTCAACATAAACAATACCTATAATTCAACATAAACGTTAATGGTCGATATGCTATTAATCTTCTGTAGAAAATTTTAATGATCTATAATATTCCCTCAGAAGAGATCTTGCTTTGTTTATCAATCGCTCTACAACAGACGGGTTAATTCACGAAATGCTTTTTATTATTGTCCAATATTTGCGTCCGTTCTCGTTAATAGCCAATAAAGTTTTATAGCTTTCGCGAGTTTATTGGGGAGACATGATGTTTGCTAGCCGTTTAGTGGTACCTAATACGAAAAATAGGTGTAACGTTATTGAGCACATTAGTGTCACCTCACTTATTATAAGTAGGAGAACTATAATAGTTATTAAAAGAATACGTTAGGAAAATTTATATACGAGTACGAGCTACGTTGGTTTCCATTAAACGTGTTTAGTTCATGATTCTTTATATTTCGTCGTTCATATTTCTTTTCGTTTTCAATATTGAACATGTTACGAATGAAATAAACTTATATATTATTTTAATCAAAGTAACAAAGTTTTGTCTCTCTGCTGGCGGTGTAAACAAATCGTTCCTTCCCCCCATTTTTATTCGATTATAAGTCGCTTTAATTAAAAATGATATAGCCAACTCACTATGACAACGGTGACAAATCTAAAAGTTACCTCAAAGTCCCATTTGGGTTATATATGTATATATATATATATTATTTAAGATTTTACGTTATTTGAGCCGCTATTGATAGCATTTAGTAACACGATGTATGGAGCGACATCGACAGTCCAACTGCTAATATGTAGTCACTTCCGTCTATGGACATCTATAAAATAGGGAGCGATGCTGCTCCAAAGTATAAAGAGGATTGTCTCATTTAATTAGCAGATATCATCAATACGTTTCCACCCAAACGTAGGACTTCTTCACGCCAGCAACTGGTGTGGCGAACTGGTTCTACCAACCTTAAAGAGCAATCGGATTAAATTTACCATACAACCTATCACCTACCTACCACCTATCACCCATCTGCCTTTTGAAGTCCACTGCTGGAGATAGACTGATCCTAATGGCGGAATTTGCCAATAGTCTCCATGCCTTGCATGCGTGTTGGTGACCGCAGTAGTGGTAGATGATTCACAAGAAGATGCTGTTGCTCATCTCATTGTTTTCGTGCCTAAGTCACCTGCTACGACATCCACGGAAAGAGAGGAAGTTGTACTATCCAACACCGACACCCCACAGCACGGTAACTTACCTATAGCATAGGCTATATACAAGACTGGGCTGTCATCAGAGGATTCCTCTTCAGGATAGCACACTCCAGCCACCAGGCGAGGATCTGGCGAGCTGATGTCCAACATTATATCCACGCAGTACCGTGTCGGTATGTGCCATTGTTGGTGGGACGAAGCAATCTCATAGAGAGTGCCGTTCTGAAACAAATAATTATTTATTAAAGAAAAGAGCATCCAGAATAACTTCTTCTTTTATTTTAATATGGTGTAGGTGTGGTGTTTCTTATCATAAGATAAGAAAAGAAGTCGTCCCTTGTCTCCCTTTTTACCCCATTTACAGGCACTATTTAAAAAAAATGTATAACACATGTCACCCTGCAAACTAAGATGAAATTATTTGTTTTATGTCACAAACCCTTTGGGCTGTAGTGCGTGCCAAAGAAATAGACATACCTACATATAAGAAAATATGTGGAAACTTTGAGTTGGCCAGAAATAGGCGAAGAGCGCATC
>MOOZ01000765.1:201822-218824 GCA_002930495.1 Cecropterus lyciades
TCGTAACAATATTGAAGCAGCATACGCGCGGGTTCTCCAATCCATAGTAAGCGGCAACTGGTAAACATGGTCACCTGTAATCAACCCCATTTATTAGAGTTTTGCCTAATAAAGGTTGGCCACATACGCGTGTACAACCATATTCTTTTTAAAAATCGATATCAAGGATCTAATGCTTATATATTTCAAGAAAACTTGTAATTAACAGGTCTACAAAATGCGTCAAGAATATTTGAAGGCAGCTCTAAACCAAGATTTCGAATATTTTGACATGCACCAAACTGGAGACGTGGCAGCAAAAATGGCGGCGTAAGTACTACATAAATATTCTTAATTTTAATGATGATTATTTTAATAATGATTATGCTCTTAAATCAAAGTGTTATAATTAAATACTTCAGTAATATAGCCCCATCAATTTATTCTGCTTTAAAGTTAGCCATAAGGCAATAACACTACCTAGAGGACAGTCATCATTGTCGCTTTTAGGGATTTAAAACTCTGGAGGTCAACTTATCTATGAGATAACTGTAATTTTTTTCTGTGATTTAATTAGACCTTAGTATGATAATGATAGATTTTTGTAAGATCTCTAATATAGACGACCCGCGTGACGGAGCGGTCACCACACCGGTCTGACACGCAGTGGGTCCCGGGTTCGATGATGAGTTTAGGCTTCTGTTCTGGGTCTGGGTGTTTGTGTACGTCTTTGTGTGTCCATGGCACCCACGACACAGAAGAAAATCCAAGTGTGAGGTTATGAGTGTAGAAAGCGTGTTTTTTTTATAATAAAGCCGTAAAACGTCATTTGATCTCGGTCATTATTAGCCGCACTCCCTCTCTTCCCGTGGATATCGTTTCAGGCGTCTATGGGACAAATAGTAGAATATGGGCAGCAGCGTGTTTCTGTGTATCATAATCAACTCCAGACAAGTTCTGAGGTTGGCTACAAATACGTTGCTACTCCTGAGGACTAACTTAGAACGCCTCGGATATATATGTATGTCTCGGATAAGTTTAACGTTTTAGCACACTTCACGCGGATTGAATGTTGTTTTGTTACGTCAATAACATTATTATGGCATGATTTTTTTTAGTGATGTTGTAAAAGTAGAAGACGGTATAGGTGAAAAGCTAGCAACGTTCATCTTCTATCAAGCGTCATTCGTTAGCGCTGTCACAATGGCACTTATCAAGGGATGGAAACTGGCATTGATTTGCTTAGTCTCGTTTCCAGTCACACTATTTCTAGTTGGATTAGCTGGATTTGTAAGTAATAAATGTTTTTTCTCCTTAATTTATATTTATTTAAAAAATGTATTTCTTTTTATTTAACTTATATTTATTCCATTAAGCAAATCGGCTACTTCGTGAAGTGACAGTGATCTTAGAATCGTTATCGTAATCCTTTAATTTTCCCAAAAACGTAGGTCGAATGTTGCAATTAATTTTCTTCTTTTTCTATAATTAACTTCTTTTCATGAATTATTTAATTAATTTCTTAAATATTATCAGTATAGAAATAATAGCACCAAAACTATTTTTTTAAGTTTTCGTTGGTACACGAAGGGTAAAAACGAAACCATATACTTAGCCTATCACGGGGCTATTTTTAAAATAACAATATAATATAATAGATAACGTAATAGAAAGGCACATGATTTTACTTTAGAATGTATATGTGTGTCTGTGTACTATGGCCGCGATATCAATACGTTCTAACAGAGGTCCCGCTACACAAAATCGCAATATGACAGCGTTTTTCGTTTTATCTTTTCAACCGTAATAGGTAGACATAAAATATTCACATTGCATGTACTTCTATGCCTGCTATAATAACAAATTCTGTATATAAAAATAAAAAAGTCTGTGTGTGCAATTTACACACGGCAGAAGTGAAACTAAATAATAATAATAAAAATAAAATATTTCTAGTAATAAAATATGTCTAGGCAGTGATAGCCTAATGGTTGAAACTCGGCCTCTCAATCGACGGTCCGAGGTTCGAATCCCAGGCACCACTGATTTTTCTAAAATTATATGCGTATTAGAAATTAATTATGCTTTACGGTGTAAGGAAAACAATGTGAGGAACCTACACTTGAGAGTTTTCTAAAAATAATCAAAATTTCATGAACCGTTATGAAAAAATAATTACATTCAAAAAGTAAACATACTTATTTATTTATTTATTCTCAATAGACAAGTAGTGACATCTAGTGCACAGTTAAAGAAAGACTTAGCAACAACGCTATCTAGCATTCTGACCTAAAACTACTACAATTAGCTTATGTGCAACCTTGCAGCAAATTTCGTAAGCAACATCAAATACCACCGTGGCGTAAATATACCCTTACGGACTGAACTTGCCTATCATTCATCGGGTCCGGATATCGAATCCCCCCAGCGAAATGACATAAATAAATACTTAAGGTTTTGTGCAGTTTTTATCAAGATAAATATGGCGCGTAACAGAAAAATGTGACGCGTAACAGATGTGACGGCAAATTTCTTCATACGTTAATAAAGAAGTTTCACCTCAAAGAGTTGAGAGTTTGATTTTGATTTGTGAAAAGTGGTAAGGACACTTAGTATGCAGGTTCGATTCGCACTTTTCCCTTTTTATTACATCGACACATTAATTTCCTAACATTAAGTTTGTATGTTTGTATAAAAATATCATATAGAAATGAAAAATAATTTTAACAGATAGCTTCTAGACTGTCGAAGAAAGAGGCTGTATTCTCAGGGAAAGCCGGCAGCGTGGCCGAAGAAGTTTTGGCAGCCGTCCGAACTGTATACGCCTTCAGCGGGCATAATAAAGAGTTGCAAAGATACGAAGGTTTTCTAGCGAAAGCAAGAAACGTCAATATTAAAAAGGGTGAGTACCTAAGTATTTTATAGTTTCTGTACCTACAATACAGAATTACGAGGTAATAGAACGGAAATCATTCAAGAATTTGGCGATGTTGTAATTACATCTTTGTATTACGAGTAAAATGTATTTTTGGTATATGCGGTATTTATAATTTTTTTAACAAGAGATATAGCTTGTTGTAAAATCTAATGCCATGCAGAATGCGCAGAATTGTTATAAGCATTAAGGAGTATGGGCAATTTGGTCCAACCTCCGTCGTTCTTCGATCCTTTTTTTCTTAAGATACTTAAAAAAATTGTTGGTTTGACAACTTTTGTATGAATTATACTAAATAATGAAATGCTCTAAATAGTCCAAACAAATAAGGTCTGTAATCAAAATTTGACACTCAACTTTGCATTTTTGATATTATTTAGTTCTAATGATACAAAAACGATGGGTAAAGGTTTTAGTGTCCGCTACCCCCGGCAAGGGTTGCAAAAATAACACGATTGCATGCTTCGCCTCTTAAAAGTATGATATTTTAAAATGATCTCTCGTTTCAGGTTTCTTTAATGGTCTGGCTATGGGTACTTTATTCTTTTGTATCTTTTGTACGTACGCTCTGTCGTTCTGGTTTGGATATAAGCTTATGGTAGACGAACCTGAGAACTATGACGTTCAAACCATGATTGCGGTAAGTAATTATAAAATATTTATAAGCACGCTAAAGTAAAAGAACAAACAGTATACCTGAGCGAAAAGGCTCACTTTCATATGAGCCGACCATTTTAGCCATCGGGAGTAGCAACGCATCAGTGATCGACTTCAGATAGAACCCGTTCTGTATGAAGTTACTTACAGAAGTCCATGGGCGGTAGGGCCCACTTACCATTAAGTGGACTGCATGCAAATTTGCTACTACAAAATTATAAAATTGCGGCTTTAAAATGAAATAAAAAACGAAATATCCTGCTATCATATTTGAATATTTGAAGGTGGTAGAACTCGTTGTGGTTCGACTCCGGAAGCACCACCGCCACACCTATTTCTGCCTAATAACAGCAGTTAATAGCGCTGCTGTGTTCTGGTCTGAAGGGTGTGGTAAGGGAGACATACTTTTCCGAGGCATTCCATCTCAGTCCTCAGGGATAGCAACGCATCTGTGGCTAACCTNCTTATCTAGGGTTGATTATAGATGTCCATGGGCTGCAGTAGCCACTTACCATCAGGTGGGCTGCATGCTCGTTTGCTACTTCCATACTATAAAAAAAAAATCTGCTGTGTCCTAATTTAGCATGAAATTGACACTTTTTAATTCGCCTGACTAGAGAATACGTTATTAGTAGTTTCAAGTATTTAACTCAATTTGCATATGTCTCTATATACCTCAGTATGGCCACTTGTATACCTCGGAATTTGATGCTAATTTTGGAATCCCTCAGAATGGGGAGTTAACCTTAATTGTTTATTTCCAGGTATTTTTCGGTGTCTTAATGGGCTCTGCAAACTTCGGAATCTCCTCAACTTTGATGGAAGTGTTTGGTGGTGCGACCGGCGCCGGTGCACAAATATTTTATCTAATCGACAATGTACCTACTATCAATCCCTTGCTAAATCTTGGTACAAAACCAAAGTCTATTGACGGGAATATCGAGCTTAAGAATGTGTTCTTCCATTACCCTTCCAGACCTGACGTTCCGGTACGTATAGAATATTAATTGATTATTTAAGCCATATTATACTGCTTCTATTAGGATCAACTGTCTAAATGTACTATGTATATAATATAGTAGCGAGTTCTTAAAAAAATTAGCGAAATTCTTTTGTTTTGTTGCAATATCTAGAGTGTTGGTTTCCATGTGATGTTTTCTTTCACCATTTTAGCAAGTGATAGACAATAAGTTCCAATACACACATCACTTAACTAAAATCAGAATGTTAAACCCCGGATCTCCCGATTAAGAAATTCCGTTTCATTGCTCTGGACCGGGGGTCGGGAAGTGTTAAGTGGGGTCTGCATATTGCTGATAAGCTAAAAAATCCACGTGACTTTCAAACGTATAAATACTGGACAAGTTGTATGAAAATATTGTTCATGTAGGTATATAAATAATAATCGACGACCCGCGTGGCGGAGCGGTCACCATACCGGTCTGACACGCACGGGTCCCGGTTCGATCCCCGGTCAGACAGACATCTGAATGATGAGTTTAGATTTCTGTTCTGGGTCTGGGTGTTTGTGTGTTCGTCTTTGTGTGTGTCCATGGCACCAACGACACAGGAGAAAATCCTAGTATGGGGCTATGAGTGTTGAAAGCGTTCATTTGTGAACGTCAGAACCACAGGTCAAAAGTCACATTTAGCTTTGAAATTGTGCCTAAAAATGCGTATATTTGCTCACAATAATAAAATAACTGCTTATTTCATAAATAAAAAGAATTTAAACATTTAATGTTGACCAACCATTCTGACGTCAGAGTGGCTGGTCAATGTCTGTAGAATAGTAACTTTGTGGAATTACTGAAATTTTCATTCATTAAAATTGCATATTAATTGCTTATTTCACAATTTATACTGCGAACGTCAAGCAATTTTAGGCACAATTTCAAAGCTAAATGTGACTGTTGACCTGCGGTTCTGACGTTCACGAATATTTGGCGGTCCTAAAATGGTACTAGTGAGTCATTAAAGTATATCAATTTTTCCTTCAGTTGCATGTTTTATAAGTCTGCAAATTGGAATTTTAATAGTAGTTCGTTATCTGATAAAAATGCTCATCATGAATTTTTATACGATAGACTTTAATCTATACACATATGTACTTTGATCACCATGTACGACAGTTACAAACGGAAATCTACATGAATTAAGAATTTATTTTTATCAAACTGCAACAGAATGAAAATATTTTCAATCGTATGTTGTATATATGTATGTATGCAAATACTTTGGCAAGCTCGTCAGTCCAAACGTGTTGATGCATTTTAACTCATAAGGTGTCGTTGGATTGGTCTCAGTTGTGGGAGTGACATGGAGACAAACAATAATCAAAAATACTTTTACCATAATTAACTTTGTCACCCTGTGCAGCCGCCTCAAACATTTGTTTTAATATGATTAAATTAATTAGTTTTTTTTTTATAAAAATTTGGAAGGAGGATGGCACAAAAAAAATTATGAACTGTAAAAGTTCATTAAAATTCTACAGGGTATTAGGTAAATCAACATGCTTCAGGAGGGTTCCAGTATTCGATTATTGTCCTAAATATATATAAAAACGTGACATATTTTTTGATAAATTATCTATTAAACTAAAATAGATTATTTATAAACAGCGCGCACGTACAACGTCTAATCATTGTTCAATTAAATATGGTCTTATATTATATTCGAAGTACGGTGTACCCTTTTCTTGTGGGTAAACCCTTCATGGGTTCAGCCGCGGGGGCAACGGAGAGAATATGCCGGACTCCTACCGGATAAACGCCCACGGTGTTTTTCTGTACGAAGTACGGAGTAGTCTAGTTCAACCCTAAAACGAATAAATTATTCGTTTTAGGGTTGAAATCTTGATTATAATCAATGGTGATGCGTTTTGAAGACTGTGTAATAAAAAATATGTTTTTATATTTTATAAAATTGTACTTAAAATATATGAGCTCAAAAATGGCATAATTTGAAAATCACACATACCCATATACTCTATATTTTTATTTATTTACATATACAGGTTGTTTTCAGGTATTGAAGGGCGTGAGTTTAAGCGTGAAACGTGGGCAATCCGTGGCGCTAGTGGGGCACTCAGGGTGCGGCAAGTCTACTATCATACAACTTATATCGAGATATTATGATGTCATCGATGGCAGTGTACGTATTTTTTACTCAAATCGTGGTAAATGCTTATGTCAAGAGTAAAAATGCTTTGTGGTTAATTGTGGATTATTGTGCTCTAGTTTTTTAATAAATTTTTATTTAATTTAAGTTCATTAAATGAAATCTACATTTGTATACTACTTTTAAAAGTATCTCATTTTTTAAAGAATAAAGTAGTAAACGACTACCAATCTACTTGATAGGAAGTGACCCCCCGTAGTCACTTGTAACAAAATCAATATTGGACGCAATTTCTACCTGTATCTACCTCAAGCTGATCGCAGAAAGTTGCCAAACTAAGACAGTTAGCCTATGTGTAAGTCAGCCGATATAAAAACTTTCCTACGAAACGCAAAACTGTTCCACGTTAGAAATAAATGTCACTGTGTTACATACTCGGTCGAACCACATTTGTTCTACTATATTTCTTAATACAGCAGTCCTTATGTATATTGTCTATCGCTCTTTACTATAATTTCTCTACATATCCATTCTTTTTGAATTTCTGATGTAATTAAAGTATCCTTCCCACTGGTGGTAATAGGGCTCTACATTACTGCAGAAGGCATGATGTGTAGTCCACTGTTGCAATGCGTATTTAAGTGCGCGTTGGAACATATTTTGTTTCTAATACCAGGTGAGCATAGATGGGCAGGACGTTCGCGAGTTATCGGTGCGGTGGGTGCGCGCGCAAATCGGGCTGGTGGGGCAAGAACCCGTGTTGTTCAACGCCACCGTTCGTGACAACATCCGCTACGGTCGCGAAGACGCCACCGATCTTGAGATCGAGGCTGCAGCCAGACAGGCTAATGCACACCAATTTATCACGAAGCTGCCGTCAGTAAGTTTTTTTCTTTATTAATCTCTCTTGGATTAATGCTAAAATTACACACATTTGCTAAATGCAAGGGTATTTCACTAATCTTTGAAAACATCAAGAACTCAGGCGTCTAGGTTTCGTGTCTGTGATAATTAATTCTTTTCTACAATGAAAATTAACTATGGAATATTTAATCTTAAAAAGCAAAGATTCAGCATTATATCTACCTCTTTTTTATTATGGTTAAATCTGTATAGGATCTGTATAACCAAAACTGTCGTAATGTACTCTTTCTAAATGGGCTAAATTATTAAAATAAACTTTTTCTTCAGCAGATTTTTTTTAATAATAATAACTTGCCTTGTTCACAGGGGTATGATACGCTAGTAGGCGAACGTGGTACCTCTCTCTCTGGAGGACAGAAACAGCGTATTGCAATTGCACGAGCGTTAGTTCGGAAACCAAGTATCCTGCTACTAGATGAAGCCACCAGTGCCCTCGATACAAACTCTGAAGCTAAAGTGCAGGAAGCTCTAGATAAGGTTAAAATTCTACATTTTATTGTTATTGTCAGTATTATCCTCATTATCTGACTCTATTTTACTCGTTTGTCCGTTGTAAATTTTACAGTACATTTTGTGTTTCAAATTAGAGGCTGGTTATTTCTATTTTCCTCCACCCTCTACCTGTTTTTAAGTTATCGTCAAGGCTAAACACCTATATTAATATATTTTTATTGACACTTTATGATGAAGAAGATTCATGCTTTTATTATTTTTTCTCTTATTTTCAGGCACAGCAAGGTCGAACAACAATTGTTGTAGCACATAGGTTATCAACAATACGGAATGTTGACAAAATTTACGTGTTCAAGAGTGGAAAAGTCGTGGAATGCGGGAATCACGAAGAGTTGATGAGCCAAAAATCACATTATTATGACATGATTATGTTGCAATCATCCCCAGATATTGCTGAAGCAGGTCTGATACCGATACGGTCTGATACGGTCATCATTGATGAAATATTTTGATTCAGTTAATAATAATTGTAATGTATATTTTTATGACTCATTTTAGATCACCCACACCAGCTGGCTCGGACAGTTTCGATAAAAAGTGATAAGGACGAAGACGATATTGTACATATAAATCCAAAAGTAAGTAGACACTATTGCCGTAATAAAAATAGCTCAGAAGAATGAAAGATCCTCTTAATGTAATGCAACTTGTGGAAAAGGATCATGCAGACCATCTGATTGAAAATGTACATGGACAGCTTGGACATCGATTCTACACGGGATCTTATTCCTTCCTGCCTTAAAGGCTATGTAGAATGACTCGTATAAGTTTTTCCTTTGCCACACTTTCTAAACAAAAACCCAGCAGCACTTAACCTTACTTTTATAGGCAGATATATGTGTGGCCTCCGAAGACAAACTACGAAGGACCCTATTACATTAAACGGAACCTTTACATAAGTTTATTTGATTTACGTGTTTTTTTATCATTGAATATACCTGGAGGACGACATAAAAAAAGTTAAATAACGACAGCTTGGGACTGTAAAAACTCAATAAATATTCTACATTTGTTTGGTAAATCTAAGGACATATTTAAGGAATTTCATTCCTCCTAAAACATGATATATATTTTTATAATCATTGAATACAGGATCAAAATGACGAGCCAGAAGCTGAAAGCGTCTCTTTCTGGCGTGTGATAAGGCTAAACAAGCCGGAGTGGCGCTCGATCACGGCTGCCAGCATTTGCTCTGTAGCCAGCGGCTTCGCTATGCCCATCCTAGCTATCATCTTGGGTGACTTTCTTGGCGTAAGATATTATTTTCATTGATTTCTTCGTTTTGTAACTTTCGAAGAATTATTATGAGTACTTTTGAAAAAAATTATGAAAAGAGCTTTCAAATTGAAGACTTATTGAAAACTGTTTCAGCATTGCCTAATGACGTCCATTTACTTATTTACTAGATTAAAAATGAAAGTCAAATTAAAATATTACCTACTTCTTAATACGCTTGCTATTTTAATTACTTTTAATATTTTCTTCTCTTTCGATAGTTTCTTTGATAACATTTAATTTAGTGTTACGAGTACTCGCAACTTTTAATAAACAGATCATTTACGATCATTTTTTCATTCATCATTATGTGAATTATGTAATGCATGCAATGATTAACACACATATCATGTTATTCGCGATCATTGTCACGGACGGAAACTGATTGGTACGCGTCGCTGTTATTGTTATATGACCATCTTAATTGAGAGTATCAATTGTGTGGCTTGATAACAACATGATGACTAGACAAATTACGCAATCATTTAACCCTCACAAAACTTTTTGCAATTAGCTAAGCTATTGCCAATAGCACAGTAACACTTTTTTATATATTTATTGTAATCTTTAATATTCTTTCTATAATTTATTGTAATATTACTGGCCATTAAACGTTCCAATGTTAATTAAGGGTTCAAGATTAATAAAGTTCAAGCTTCTTTCTACTCTTATAATATACTTTTTTCTGAATAATTCGCGTACAATACCGACAATTACGATAGACAGTAGATTAATATTTAATAATATGAATAAATTAGATTATTATCTAGTTCCATTTTTAGACACAAATTTGTCCTCGTGAAAGATATCACAGAAAGCATTCGATTAGATAATAATTGTATAGGAATAAAGCAAAAATAACACCCTTGGTGATTTCATCTACTACTACTACTGTTTTATTTTAGGACAATTTTGTTACTGTATTTTAATCTGCATTCAAATTTCCAGGTACTTTCTAATCCGAATCAAGAAGAAGTTATAAAAGAAGTAAGGAAATTCGCACTCATATTCGTGGGTGTTGGAATTTTTTCAGGGATTACTAATTTCGTTGTGGTAAGACACAATTTATTAAAATGCATTAATTTATTACATTGCATCGAATCACTCATAATCCTACGATCTAAACTGAATGATAGATATAGAAAGATAGTTTTGAAGCAGTACGATTTACGGTTTTCTATCATTTCAGGTGTCTATGTATGCAGTTGCAGGCGAATATCTCACGGAAAGACTAAGAAAACAGATGTTTGAGAAATTTTTACAGCAAGAAATTGGCTTCTTTGACGACAAAAATAATTCCACGGGAGCTCTCTGCGCTCGACTCTCCGGCGAAGCTGCTGCAGTCCAAGGGGTGGGTATTATCTATATTTCAGAATGTTGAATGAGATTTTTACTAGATCACATTTCACGATCAGAAAGTAGGAAATTATACTTTCCGTTTACCATATCCAGTTTAAAAAAATAATATAATGTTACGTTCTACAAAATACTCTACATTTTAATGCACGGAATTAGCGGTCAAATATATAAGTATTTTAAAATGTTAGAAATTTTGTAACTCAACAAACATTTATTATAAAAGATAAAATCAAAAATTTCACTTAATTAAAATTTTATGTCGCTGATGTAACCAAGTAATAAAATTGTTTATCCGTATCTATAGGAGAGATTAAATTAAAAACATCGTAAAGATTTAAATTATGTTATTACAGGCAACAGGACAACGAATTGGCACTGTGTTACAAGCCGTAGGAACGTTTTCATTTGGGTTAGCCCTATCACTTTACTACGAGTGGCGGTTGGGACTGGTAGCCCTCACGTTCGTGCCTCTCGTAGCAGCCATCCTGTTTAAAGAAGGAAGAATAATCAGCGCAGAATCTTCTGGAGCAGCAAAAACAATGGAAGCCAGTTCTAAAGTTAGTAGTGTAGATCAAAATTAATAATATTTCTATCTCTCTCTCGCTTTCAAAACTTTTAATGTCCAGATCCAGTTATGGATAGAGTGATAGAGATAAAGTTAGTTAGAGAGTGTAGAGACTTGTGATCAACACACAGCTGATCACAAGTCTCTATCCATAACTGGGAACCTACATATCTTGATATGTTACATTGTGCGAATTTAAATTGTGAGCTTAGAGTAACGCTAACTAGCCTGATATTAAGCAGTGACCAGACCAAAATAAACAGCAGTGTTTAACTGTAATTAGAAAACAGAGATGAGTATGGCGATTGTGCCACCAGAGTACATTACTAAGACTAGGATTTTACCGTTACTTTTTAGCCTTCACGGCCAATTTTCCTAAAACTGTGAAATTTCATATATTTCACTATTTTTATCCAAAAGCATACTTCTAAATTTCATAGAAGTAGCTTCAAAATTAAGGAACTTCGAAAGAAACTGGCAAACTCAATAGAGTTTCCCCTTCAGGGATTTATTAATCCCTCAGAATATCAAAAAATACTTCCTTATCAGGTGCCTCCGTCAAAAAAAGGCCAGCTAGACCCATCGTCAATTTTTCAAGGTTTTATCTTCAGTACTTTAGGTTCTGCGATGATAAATCAGTAAGTGAAGCAATCATGATAGATATTTTTATAAATATAGATTGGAACTTTCAGATAGCTGTAGAGGCAGTGGCGAATGTACGAACAGTTGCTTCATTGGGCCGAGAAGAGGCTTTCTGCAATGAATACGCGACGAGGTTGCTACCAGCTTTACAAATGGCGAAGCGGTCTTCACACTGGCGCGGCATCATCTTCGGGCTGGCCAGGGGATTGTTCAACTTTGTGTACGCCGGGACTTTGTATTATGGAGGCCATTTAATGGTGTACCAGGCCGTTGACTACGGTATAGTGTTGAAGTAAGAAAAATATTCTAATAACATACTAAATTGCAACCTCCCCAAATCCAAAATGTTCTAAGCTGTCTCGTGCATCGTATAGTCACTTAAAATGACCTAAATAAATAAACCTGAGGTCCCCAGCACTTAATATGTTTATTATACGGAACCACCAGAAGTACCACGTACCACCAGAAGGTATGGCCGTGATGAAATCGCAGAGGAAGCACAAAATGTTTTAAATCTAATTTATATTTGTGTAAAATACCAAAACCATCACTATAAAAATACTTTAATTTAGATACGAGAATTGCTTACAACTGAATATTATAGTTTCAATTTAACTTATAATAAAACTGGCAGACCTAATATGTACCAATATTGTCAAATAAAAAATAAGAACTAAAATCAGCACTGTCAACCCCGCTCTCCCCTACCCTTAGAAGATAAATTAACGCCTAAATCTCTTAAAGGTCCGCTCAAGCGCTTCTCATGGGTTCATCGTCGGCAGCACAAGCGTTTGCATTTGCGCCTAATTTCCAGAAGGGAATCAAGGCGGCAGGGCGCGTCATTGTGATGCTGAACAGACAGTCCAAGATCACTGACCCTGAGAAACCAGCAGTTAATGACTTTGTAAGAATATTCTTCATCATATTCGACATCGACGCGTTGTTGGTTCATTGTTGGACAAAAATCTCCAATACTATAATGTCATATCATTCGATTCTCCAATCCAAAACAGTTTTATCCATGTTTCTCGCTCACACATAATATAAATACGGGTAAAGGTAAACTACATAATTGAACCAAGTCAATTTTTTGTATTTAACATCATTTAAATATTACCTACGAAATACAACTTAATTAAATGTAAATTAGTATTTAATATTTCTTCGAAATAACATTCAATAAAAGGCTTATTGGAAAATCTCGCTTTTGGAAATCTTACTAATTAATCGTAAGATTTTCCAAATATTAACAAAAATATAAGAATTTATAAATACATATTATTATTTATAGCCAATTCTTGCACTACAACTAATTGATTACTTCAACTTAAGTAACATCCAAACAAAGAACATTCAATAGATTTCAAATACATTAAGTATCATTATTTCAGAGAGTATCATATATTTCAGAGAGGCACTGGTGAAGCAAGTTTACAAAATGTCCAGTTCAAATATCCCACACGACCTCTCGTAAAGGTACTCCAAGATTTTAACCTGGAAATAGAAAAAGGTAAAACGATAGCCCTGGTTGGAGCCAGTGGCTGCGGTAAGAGCACTGTCATACAACTGCTAGAGAGATACTACGACCCTGATGAGGGCATAGTGGTGAGTAGTCATTATATTATTGAAATAGATAGGCACACTTTACATCCATTACCAAGAAATTAACCCAAATTAGACCCAACCATAGATTTCTAAGAGCAACTGAAAATAGAAGTAAAATCGTACCCACTCACAAATACATTGCTGCATTTTTAATGTAAATACAGCGATCGCTATAAACTCTCGTTTATAACGAATATTTTGAAATATATGAGATTGTAAGGACTCTGAAGGTAACAAAAAACTTGAACTGACACCACATGCACCATATTCCAGACTATTTAATAATAATTAAATCTTATTTTATCAAGCTTCATTAGCTTAGATCAGTAAGCATAAAGCACTTATATTAAAACTATATTTCGTTAATCCATGCTTAATTAAGTAGTTCGGCTTAAATTTATGGCTAATAAACAAATTCTTGAAGTAGCTAGAAATAAGTTCTAGTCAAATCGGTAAATAAAATGTTTTTCTATATCACATACTGACATTTTCAGGCACAAAACGGTATACCTCTACCGAAGCTTAAACTAGCAGATGTCAGACAGACTATAGGGTTTGTGCAACAGGAACCCATCTTATTCGATCGCACTATTGGTGAAAATATTGCGTATGGCGATAACTCCCGACAACCAAACATGGATGAGATAATTAGCGTTGCCAAACAAGCCAACATACATAACTTTATTGTATCATTACCTATGGTAAGTTAATATCTTGAACGAAATAAGGATAAATAGAATAGATTTCATAAAAAAATGAAGTATCTGGAACATTGTATAAAAATTTAATTATTATTAACAAATTCACACAAATTCCGCTTACAGATAACGTTTTGAGGATTAAAATAAATAAATAGTTACACTTATGGCTTGGTATAAATACAACTAATAATTATAAAATAATTTATTATATGAGTAATGAATGGATTGGAGGCCTATGTGAGATCGGTCATAGATTTATGCTATAGCTGAAGAGTAGGTTGGAACAATTCGCATAAGTGCCTCCTGCTTTAAGACGTGGCTTTCAAATCGGAAGACAGCAGTAATTAAAATTTATATAAAAAAGTTATATAAAATACTTTTTTAAAATACTTAAATAAAAAAGTAATGAAAACTAAGCCAAAATAGGCGTGATGGTGGCGATGGTGTCAAACCATAAAGGATTCTACTATCTTTACTTTATTCTACGATCTTGACCACCCGCGTGGCAGAACGGTCACCATACCGGTCTGACACGCAGTGGGTCCCGGGTTCGATCCCCGGCCAGACATCTGAATGATGAGTTTAGATTTCTGGGTCTGGGTGTTTGTGTATTCGTCTTTGTGTGTGTCCATGGCATCCACGACACAGGAAATCCAACTGTGTGAGGCTATGAGTGTAGAAAGCGTTTAATAGATATACTTCATGTATTTGTATTATTACAGGGCTACGACACAAATATTGGATCTAAAGGCACACAGTTGTCCGGTGGCCAAAAACAAAGGGTGGCAATAGCTCGAGCGCTTTTAAGGCGGCCTAAGATGCTGTTGCTCGATGAAGCGACCAGCGCGCTTGACACCGAGAGCGAAAAGGTGGGTTTTGATCATAGAAAAGAAAATCCTTAGTTTCAGACGACATAATTAATGCATTTAATAAAATTAGGTTGACAATGATCCAAAAATAAAATACTTTTTGCAGCCGCTGAATGGAATACCCGTTGTTAGCTAGTCTCTGCGATACAACAACAGAATACATCATTTTTTTAAATACATAAAATTCGGGCATGTAAATCGTTGTAAATGTATTTGACTTTTCAATTCGATATTGCCTTATAAGAGAATTTGTTAACTTTCTTATGGAGGTTAATATCGGTCTCGGCGGATGTCATCGAAAGAGTCATTAAATCCGATCCAAGATCTTACGGGTGGTTTGAATGGTCACCAGTCGGATGCAGATTCGTATCCTCTCCACCAATCCTCATTGGTACCTATTACTAGCGTGAAGCAGTTCTTTTATTTGGGTGGAAGAGAGTGGACGCTGGTTCACTTTTATAGAAGACGACATAAGTATGCACGCATAAGTGATGGTTTTCAAAGAAACCCTTGATGCATAAGTTGGTCACTGATGTCCATAGACAACAGTGACTACCATCAGGTAGACTGTAAGCTCAGTTATTACTCCAACGTATAAAAAATTGCAGGTGGTGCAAGAGGCGTTGGACGCGGCGAAGGCGGGGCGCACGTGCGTGGTGATCGCGCACCGGCTGAGCACCGTGCGCGACGCCGACGTCATCTGCGTGCTGAGCGCCGGCCGCGTGGCCGAGCGCGGCACTCATCACGCGCTCATGCAACTGCAGGGACTCTACTATAACTTAAATAGACGAGGATATGCATAAACTTCCTAAGAAGCATTAAGTGATTAGATGTAGGCAATCCTTACTCCTAATATACGACTCGTCGTCATAACAAGCTTAAAAACTGCGTGACATCTTAGTCAAAGAAGCTTTTTTTTTACAAAACTCATACAGCTTTTTTCCGACAACCATTTCTAATAACCCCATGTGAATATCTCTTTTTTATGAGAATGAATAATCAATTCATTTAGTTACATATTTATTGTTATATAGTTAAATTTAAGTTGTATATTTGTAATCTTTGTAGTGGTTCTGTTACTTGATTTTTTTATATAGTATTTTTATTTTAATACCTACGTAAGAAGTTCAAAGTTTAAAACGAGATTATTTATACTTCTTCTAATATATAATTTAAATATACCTAATTATAATAATAATTAAAGATAGTACCTATATGTACTAAATATACCTAAGTGCGCTTCATTTATATGTAAATTAGTTGCATGTAGTTAGAACACTTTAATACAAAAGTAATTAATATGATAGGAGCAAATAATTAATCAGTAACTTAAAAACAGTAAGTGATATTGTTCATTATACATATAGGTATCTACGCGTAGGAATATTGAACCATAACTACATACCTATGTATGTAACCTATATTCATAACTAATAAGTTCTATTTGTTGTATATAAATATCCTATAAGTTGCATATGTTATTAAAACGCCAATTTATTTAATACCGCCCACATTCCTTACATTATTATTTTATCTTATATATTTTATATATACAGGCAGTCCTCGACTTACGTCGTTTCGATTTACGTCGTTTCGAGTTACGTTGAACAATTTTTTGGCACTATTCCTCAAACAAACGTCAATTGTTTCAATTTCCGGGACAGGAGAATCCATTTTTCGCGAGGTCAAATGTCGAATTTTTCTTGTTAGTTTATTGTCAACGGACAATCAAGACGTAATACAAAGGTTATTTACATCTTTTTTAGTTTTTTTTTATTATTATTTAAGTGAATATAAATCTGAATATGCCACCTAAACAAGACAGTAATAGTAAAGTGAAGAAGAGAGTAAGAAA
>MOOZ01000765.1:238301-255250 GCA_002930495.1 Cecropterus lyciades
CTCACCACACCGGTCTAACACGTAGTGGGTCCCCGGGTTCGATCCCCGGCCAGACAGACAGATATCTGAATGATGAGTTTAGATTTCTGTTCTGGGTCTGGGTGTTTGCGTATTCGTCTTTGTGTGTCCATGGCACCCACGACACCGGAGGAAATCCTAGTGTGGGGCTATGAGTGTAGAAAGCGTGTATTAATCAGTGTATTAATCAGTGTTCAGTGTGTATATTATGAAAAATTCCCTGTCAGGTGCGTGTAGACGGTCACGACGTCCGAGAGCTGTCAGTCCGCTGGCTGCGCGCGCAGATCGGGCTGGTGGGGCAGGAGCCGGTGCTGTTCAACACCACCGTGCGCCAGAACATCCGCTACGGGAGAGAGGACGCCACCGACGCGGAGATCGAAGCCGCCGCCAAACAGGCCAACGCTCATCATTTCATCATGAAACTACCATCTGTAAGATCCTTTGTTATAATAATTAAGATACATTTAAGGTACCAACCAGGTGGTGAAAATATAGTGTAAGCGCAGTAGCGTCTTCTTGCAAAGCATATACCTTGTAGCATTAACATCCACTGCTGTCACAACGCGCAGGCCAGGTGCGGTGACTATTTCCAATAAACCCTAAGTAAGGGAGACCAGCTGTGGCCCTAAAAGGGCTAATCCATGGAGGGTCAATTTATCAATAAACTTTTGGACAAAACCAACATTAAAATAAAGATTTGTTTTTGTGATGGGTAGACGTGCAAACATACAACAACTTTATAATAGCATACCTAAATGCAGCAATCTTTATGCATTTGCAACGACATAGGTTATAATATTATTTTATTAGCCAAAACAGAAAGATTATACAACTAATAGGTGTACATATTTTTTTTTGACATGCTAATTTGTCAGATCTTTGTGTGATTTATTACGTTTTCTTAAAACATTGTGAAAGTTTTCCTCCATACATTGTAATGAACAATTTCTGGCCATACCATTCAATGTTTTACAATCATGGGCAAAAACGTAAACAATAAATATATATTGAGTAAACGTAATAAAGTCGTACCAAGGGCACAACTCTACCAAGACAAAGTAAGAGTACTTTTTCCTATTATTAACAATGTATTCCTTTTAGGGCTATGAAACAGTTGTAGGAGAGCGTGGTACATCAATGTCTGGTGGTCAGAAACAGCGCATAGCAATCGCTCGCGCGTTGGTGCGCAATCCGCCTATCTTGCTTCTCGATGAGGCGACCAGCGCTCTCGACACCAATTCTGAAGCTAAAGTTCAACAGGCGTTAGATAAGGTATTAATTACTACTGCTACAACAATTTTCTTTAATTATCTTACCTTCCCTAATCTTGTACTAGGAATACCTGTTTATATACCAAGAGTCACTACTGTACCCAGGGGCCGTTCAAGTATTACGTAAGCACTATATGGGGACGGGGGGGACTTTCTTTGCTTATTTTTGATGACATAGGGGACGGGGGGGTCTAGATGGTGATTAAGTCAGCAGTCATTTTTTTTACACATATTGCAACCCACACGTTATCTCTGCGTCCCGTGAGTTCGAGTGTCCATGTACTCTACATTAAAAGAATAATGAATATAACAAATTTTACGTGACATGGGGTTAGAGCTTTGCTTACTTTTGCTGACGAGGGGGATGGGAGGTAAATAATTGTAATTAATCTGCTTACGTAATACTTGAACGGCCCCCCATACGAAATTTTTCGAAATCATATAGATGCCACTATTATAGAGATCTAAAACTTTTTAGTGGTAAGGCAATTAAATTTCAAATGTAAAAAAACGATCACGAGGATCACTTAATTTACTAATCACTAACACCAATGGGCCACCTGTAACCAATTCAAATGGAATAGAGCAAAAGTTTTAGCTGAATTTACACACAAACAGTTTATTACCGGTAACGATTGAGTGAAAATTCTTTGTCTTACTATTAATAAGTAGACTTACAAGAATGTAAACCAGTAATGTTTGAAAATACAGGCCTACCCTTTATATTCTTGCATGTTGACACAGGGTTGTGTTCTTCACTCGTTACAAGTGGTCAAGCAGGCATATCAGAATTTTACTTTTACTCTTGTATCTCCCGTGTTTTACATAAAATATATAGTCGGGAAGATTTGAGTTCGGCAATACCGTATCCAATGTCAGTAAATATAACGATATATCCTATAAAGATCTTATAAACCACATGCAAATAATTTTTCGCGAAGAAAGCATAAAACGAAGTGTAAATAAGTAATTGGTAAATGAATTCATAAAAAATCTTGTATATTTAGGCTCAAGAAGGACGAACAACCATTGTCGTGGCACATCGTCTCTCAACGATACGAAATGTTGACAAGATTTACGTATTCAAGAACGGTGAAGTCATAGAAAGCGGTAACCATAAAGAACTCATGGATACTAAAGGACATTATTATGACATGGTAATGATGCAGTCATCACCGGATACGAATGAATCAGGTAAAATATCAAAGAAAGTCATATAATATTTTATAATTTTCTGAGTCCACCTATTTTTAAAAATATATAGAAGCAAAAGCCTATTTCTTTATTTTTGTTCGCCTGGTGTTCCGGCATCATTAGACAGTACGCAGAAAAAGTTTTTTCGAATGATTCAAATATCGTCCGTCAACACCTTTGATTCGAATTCGATAAAACTTTTGTGGAAAAGTAGCAAACCATAATGATATCTAAATTATAATTTAGGTACATATTTAATAGAATGTTTTAACTTTGAACAGATCAATCAAAAGCACTCAACAGAACGGTATCGGTCATAAGTGAACATGACGAAGACGAGATCCCGAACATCAAACCTAATGTAAGTTACAAAGACTTTTTTGTTTGTCTGTTGGAAAATCTACCGAAGTAGGTATTTGAAATTGAATAAAAAATATATTAGCTCTATATTAGCGGTCGGGAACAGGCGGACAGGGAGCCATTATTGAACTTCGCTCCGTCTTTAAAGTTGCCTCGAGTCAGGACTGTACTTGAATTTGAACTGACTGACAATAACAATATCCTGACCCCACTTAAAACTAATTGTCGACCTGCTCCATATAGATATTTATTTTCCATGAATATTGCAATATAAAAATATATATTCATAAAAAACTTATCTATATTTACATTTCAATAAATTTAGGAGAAGGAAGAAGATAAGAGTGCAGATGATATATCTTTCTGGCGAGTGATAAGGCTGAATTCACCGGAATGGAAATCCATCACTTTCGCCAGTACTTGCTCCCTCCTCAGTGGAGTTGCATTGCCATTGATGGCAGTCATCCTTGGTGACTTTGTTGGGGTAAGAACGTACCGACAGTTTTGTATCTTGTGGAAATGTTTTGAAAATAACCCTTTGTGGTTCTCCTCCGGAGGCTCCTGTTCCTAATAACAGCAGTATTAAGAGCTGTTGTATATTTTCCGAGATGATCCAACTTACTTCTCATGATTAGCGACGTAAATATATGTGGTATGTGTGTACGTATCAAGTAAGACTGATTTTATCTGGGATTGAGTACAAATGTCCATGAGCAACAATGGCCACTTACCATTTAATGGACGGTATATTCGTTGGCTACTTCTATATTATAAAAAGCTTAACTAATTATGGAATATTTACTTAACAAATTTGATATTATTTTTCGAAAGTATTTAATAGTTTTAAACAAAATCGCCGATTTTCAGGTTCTCTCTAACCCAAATGTTGAAGAGGCTTTGAAAGCCGTCAAGAATTATGCTTTAATTTATGTAGCAATTGGAACATTCTCAGGAATTACCAACTTTATTGTAGTAAGTATTAAATACATACGGACTTTAAACTTTTAATAATTATACATTTATTTTCATTATCAGTACTTAAATATAAAGTACCTATGATATGATATGTACCTACAATCAATACACATTTTACATTTATTAAAAATAATATATTGGCGAAGGGAGACCTCCCATCAGACGAGTGATCATGCTTGGAACGGCCGAGCTCCGTCACTTTTAGTTTGGTGAAGGAAACTTCAATAGCGTGATTCAGATTTGTGTGGCGTCATCTGCTTACGAGTGACGGAAAGAGAATACAGTATTAAAAAAATTAAGATATTTATGATTCAAGCACAGTAAGAGTAACCTTGCACAGCGCAGTATCACCAGTTTACAAGAGTCAACTGGATGCTTGTTTATTCTCGCAAAATAATGTTCTGCAAATTTTCAGGTCTTTGGTTATGCGATAGCTGGTGAGTACCTTACTGAGAGGTTAAGAAAATTGATGTTTGAAAAATTGTTACATCAAGAAATCGCCTTCTTCGATGATAAGATGAACTCTACAGGAGCTTTGTGTGCCAAACTTTCAGGCGAGGCTGCTTTAGTCCAAGGGGTAAGTGACGTGTTATGTTACTAATCGCATTACGAATTAGAACCTATTACGAATGTTAAACGGGTTTGACATTTGACTTGCTGTTACATTTCTGCTGTAATTTTTGAAATGAAAAGTTGCAACACAATTTTCTGTCAAAATTTGGCATTAATACTAAAATATAATCACTGGTCCTATTTAAATTTTAAAACATCATTTACATAGATTGATGCCACTTAAAATTAGTTTGTTACTTCTTTAACTTGGTTTTGATCATCAGCCCATTAATGTCCAACTGCTGGGCTAATGTACCGTGTGATGTCGGTCTTGGACACTCTTTCTCTTCCCGTGCATGACGTAAAAGGCGACTAAGGGACACAATTCAGAAGATGGGCAGCAGCGTCTTTCTGTGTAGCATTAACACACGCATGCCAGGCGCGGTGATTGTAGTAAAACTGCGGCTGGACAAAGGAGAAGCCTATGTCAAACAGTGGACCTCAAAAAAACTCGGGCATGTAGATTCTTCAAAATTAGAAGACTAGGATTTGAATCTCGTACTCCCAATGTAAAAGTACTCCACTACCATTGCTTCGTTACTTTTGCAGATGGTAAAATCAACATTATCTTTCAGGCTACTGGGCAACGTATAGGAACCATTCTACAAGCAATGGGCACCTTCCTATTCGGTTTGGTGCTGTCCTTGTACTACGAGTGGCGTATAGGCATGGTGGCTTTAACTTTTGTACCGCTCATGGCAGGGATCCTGTACAAAGAAGGTAGAACGATTAGCGCTGAATCATTTGGTACTGCGAAAACTATGGAGGAGAGTTCACAAGTAAGTACCATTATATTGTTTTTAGTGTATATTATATAGAAGGCATTATAATCCAAACCAAATTTCAAGAATTTAAAATCTGTAAATATTATAAAAAGAAGTCCCCGGCCGCGTCCTACTGTCTATCTAAAAGCGATAAACTCGAAAACTACCAAACGGATATTATACGGTTTTCAACAGTAGAAAGAGTGATAAATTAGTAGAAATACGGCGATAAATGTTGAAGAGATGGCAATAAATCTCGCCAACTGGTAGCTTTCCGCGCGAACTAGCAAAGATAGTGTTGAGTAATGTACTAACGAATTCAATATCTATAAGAATGCTACAAATAAGTATGCGATAGCTTATCTCTATCTCTTACGGTTGACTTATAATAACCACTTTTATGTTTAAAATTTTTAATTAAAAACATTACACTGTTTTCAAAGATATTTTCTTTAGTTCAGTATTAATCCTTATCGAAATGAATATGTTAGTTAGCATTTAATGCAGATTAAAATTGCCCTTTACACTATATTAATCCGATGAATAGTTTTTGAGATATCATCGTTAGAAGTACTTAGCGTTCTTTCCTTGAGATGCCTACGGCGAGTCGGTCCCCTCTGCCCCGCATCACTCGACCGCCTGCTCATGTATACTAATATTATAAAGAGGAAATCTTTGTATTTTTGTATGTTTGTAATTAATAAACTCAAAAACCACTGAACCGATTTTAATAATTCTTTCGCCATTAGAATATACATTATTCCAAAGTAACATAGGCTATATTTACTAGAAAAAATAAGGGATTATTGTTAAAACTTCAGTAAGGTAAACCAAGGTGTAAAAAAATTCTTAAAAATTATTTTCGTCGCGTACGCTGCGAAAACTATAGACGATATAACATAAAAATGTTCTACAATATTAGGGCACATATCTACATAAAACCTCGCGATGCTATATGTCGAACTGTTGTAGTTATGTCACTACAACCACTTTTTACATTTTAAAAGTTAATAAAAAAAAAGCTGACCCAAATCCGGCTATGATAGCCATACTTTTGTATTAATCAATAATAATTCGTATTATCCAAATAAATCATGTCATATACAAAACTGTTCCAATACCTGTAGATAACTTTTTTAATTAATTAAGTCGGACATTGCGTTCAGAAGATATTACGAAGTTATGAAATAGTAGTAAACAATCAGTTTCAAGTAAATCAAGGGTAGTTGTAACATTTCAAAAATGCTAGGACCAAAGTTTATGTAATATGGAAAACGATGTACCTAAGTCCGACGATGACTTATGTGGGGGGGGACGATAAAATTATGAAATAGCAGGACCTTTCATGACGAGTTTCGACTTATTTATGGACATCATTTTAAGAAGCCTTCTAAGCTGGGGAGGGAGGGAGGGGTCACTCCTCCCATACAGAAACTCAATTCACCAAATCATTCACGTTATTAGGCATTTTTAAGCGCGGGTGAATCCGCGGTGATCTGCTTGTAATAAATAAAATTTACGCTATCGGAAAATAAACCAACCAAAAATCGTTTACGTCGATACCTACGTCATATTAATTGCGTAATACAAAACGTTATTAAAAGAATTGTTACTTTACGTATACTTACTTCAGTTTGAGGGTGTAAATACATGATTTTTCAAAATAATTCATCCGCAGATAGCCGTCGAGGCCGTAGCAAACATACGCACAGTCGCCTCACTGGGTAGAGAGGCGACATTTTGCCAGGAGTATGCTTCACGGCTACAACCAGCTCTGAAACTCGCCAACAAGTCAGCGCATGTACGCGGTGTAGTATACGGGCTGGCCAGGGGACTGTTCAATTTCGTTTACGCTGGGGCTTTGTACTATGGGAGCACTTTGATGGTCAGCGATGGGATTCACTATTCTATTGTGATAAAGTGAGTAGAAGCTATTACTCTATGGATTATTTGTAAAATGGGTTCTACGGTTTTTAAGTCCACAGTTTAGGTAACTGAAATTTGGACATCTTAAAGCTTAATACGGATCGATTTACTACTCCTTTGTAAGCTTGTTATTTTTAACTAGAAATAGGCTGATCTTATTAATTTACCGTTTCATTGAATGTTTTATTGGGTATAATGTAAATTGTGAAATACTTTTTAATAAGCATACCTATTTGTAAATGTTGATAGAAGATAACCAAACCAAACGTAAATATTAAATTAATCTACGTAAAATTTTGTGGATAAGTAAAAAATTATGTACTTACCTGCACCTATTTCTAACGGTAAGTAGGTCTTGACTTATCGTGGAAGGGTGTGATCGCTGGCTCACTTTCATATGAGACGACCATCTAAGGCGTAGGAGTATCTCCGGAGTAGCAACGCATCTGTGATTGACTTCAGGCAGAATCCCTGTTCTACATGAAGTTACTTATAGATGTTTGTCACTTGATGGTTAGTGGTCACGCGCTGCAGTGACCACTTACCATCAAGTGGACTGCAAGCTCGTTTATTACCTCGATCCCAAAAATAATTTTAATAATTAAAATGAGCTTAAATTCATACTGATTTCAGATCCTCCGAGGCGCTTTTGATGAGTTCAGCGTCGGCTGCGCAAGGGCTCGCCTTTGCCCCTAACTTCCAGAAGGGCATCAAAGCAGCTGCTCGCATCGTCCTGATGTTGTCGAGAAAGTCTCAAATCGAAGACCCTGTTCAACCAACAGTCGAAAACTTTGTAAGAATTAAAAAAATATATAGACCTAAATAATAGTAACATAATATATCTAGATTCTTTTTTTTATAATGCAAGCAAACAAGTGTGCTGTTTATTTGAAGGTTACTGGCCACCTGTAATCACCCCAGATAAGGTCAGTCTTACCTCAGGTTGGCCACAGAATGACTACCTCTATAATATATCTTCCTAGTATCTTAGATTAAGGATAAAAAAATTACTAGGCTTACTAATTTGTTGGAAAATGTAATAAAATTATTATTCCTGTTGAAACTGTCTGGGCCGCCAGTTATAACTCCAAAAATACTTTTCAGTGTTGCACTATTGTGAGTTTTCCATTACTAATTTGATTCACTGTAGGTAATATTAAATGTTGCTTTTTGTGTGTTATAGAGAGGAACAGGCGAAGCAAGTCTGGAGAAAGTTAATTTCAAATACCCCACCCGTCCGCTCATACGAGTATTAAAAGATTTAGATCTTAAAATAGAACAAGGCAAGACCATCGCACTGGTGGGGTCCAGCGGTTGCGGGAAGAGCACCGTCATACAACTACTCGAAAGATACTATGATCCTGATGAAGGCACAGTTGTAAGCTATGTTCTATTTGATTTTAGCCATTATTATATTATTTCTACCATTTTATTATACATTGAGCAGTGATAGCCGAATGGTTGAAACTCGGCCTCTCAATCGAGAGTCCGAGGTTCGAATCCCAGGATCATTGCTTTACGGTGAAGGAAACATCGTGAGGAAACCTGCACACCTGAGAGTTCTTTAAAAATTCTCAAAGGTGTGTGAAGTCTATCAATTCGCACTTGGCCGGCGCGGTGGACTATGAAATGAAACTCTCTCGATCTGAGAGAAGACCCGTGCCCAGCAGTGAGACAAGACTGGGTTGACGGTTATACGGTTATTTTAATGTGTAACGAACACTTTTGATACACGGTTTTAATTTATGTACTGCGACAAAAATAAATTAAAACCTCGTATCGTATGTTCAAATCCAACAAATTAAGGAAGTTGCTAAATTGTTTCTTAACTTCCAAAAACAATTTAAGATTTTCCTAAATTAATTTAGAATAAATAAAGTAGGAAATATCAAATCGAAATCATAGTTTCTGGTTTATCTTAATGATATCTACACGAATTGGGTATTTTAAAGAAAGCGTTGGTTTGATTTTGAAACGGTAATTTAAAAACTTCCAACACTTTAAATAGTTCCATAGAAAAGAATAAGAAGATAATATTTTCTCATCTCCTATCAAAGTCCATATTGGACATATTCTAGAAATTATTACATATGATCCTGATGGTACTCTTCTAATACTTTCAATTGTCTGAATCCAGCAGTCTCACTCTATATTATTCAGGACACCATATTTCTTGGTCAGGTTCAAAATATACCTAAGCTACACTTGATAAACACAAAATTTTAACAACATGCTTATTACAAATTTACTTAATAATACTTTTCAGACACAAAACAACATCCCGCTACCAAAACTTCTACTGGCAGACGTCAGGCAGACGATAGGTTTTGTGCAACAAGAACCCATTCTGTTTGACCGCACGATCGGCGAGAACATCGCTTATGGTGACAACTCCCGAGAACCGACCATAGATGAAATCGTCGATGTTGCTAAGCAAGCCAACATTCATAAGTTCATTCTATCTCTACCTATGGTAAGTTATATCTTAATATTTAGAGATGGTAGAACGCTCTGTGGTTCGTCGTCTGCGTAATAAAAGCAGTGTTAAACGCCGTGGTGTAAAGGGAATGGTAAAGAATGGAAAGGAAGGAAAGGGTGGAAGTTGGAATGCCTAGGATAATTATGTCTTACTTATCCTAGGTATTCCAACTTTTTCCTTAGTGTAGAAACGCATCTATAGCCAACCTTAGGTCCTACCTAAGCAAGATTGCTTAGGTTGATTACTGATGTATTTACACGTGCGGCAGTAGTCACTTACCATCAGTTTGACTGTTCATTTGCTACTTCAATATAAATCTGAACAGTCTAATCGTAGAAAGTACTTTTTTTTCACGAAATATTTGTACAATTAAGAAAAACATTACAGCAGATTGATAAGTATTTTTTACTGCAGTATTGTCCCATTAGTTCTCCTTGCGTGTGTGTCGCGACTTTACTAACTAATAAATCTGAATGCAACAAATATTTAATTGGTTGAAAACTTATTTTCAACCCATGAAACATCCCCACGCTCGTCTAAATACCATTGAAATTTCTACTACAAAATTTGCGAACAAATCTTTATAACCCTAAAATTACATGCATCGTAACGATTATTTTTAACACGAATTCGTATTTTTCCAGGGTTACGAGACGAATATCGGTTCGAAAGGCACACAGCTGTCTGGAGGTCAGAAACAAAGAGTGGCCATTGCCAGAGCGTTGATCAGGCAGCCACAAATGCTGTTGCTCGACGAGGCGACGAGCGCCTTGGATACGGAAAGTGAAAGGGTAACTACGAATATAATTTTCATAATAAACACTATACACTATACTATATATAATATATAAGAGTTGCACGTGTCTGTACATCGCATATATTAGCAATAAAAAAGATTGTCCGCGGAAATAAAGAAATGACATTTTCTCTAGGAACAAAATAAATAAAACAATCATTATAATAAGGGTCAATTTAAGCTGGCGAAACCCACGAATGGCCTCAGGACTGTGGAGGCTGTCCGTCCAGTGCTAGAAGACTGGACGAACAGGCGGCATAGGTCGCTGTCTTTCCATCTGGTGCAGGTGCTCTCGGGACATGAGTGTTTCGGAAAGTACTTGTGCCGTATAGCCAGGAGCGAGCCAACCACCTGGTGCTCCCGTTGTAGCTGCGACGAAAACACGACGCAGCACACACTGAAGGAATGTCCAGCATGGGACGGTCAGCGCCGACAAAGAGTGTCCGGAGGAACACCTTGGGGTTGTAACTGGTAGGAGTCCGGCATATCCTTTCAGCTGCCCCCGCGGTCGAGAGGAGGAACCCATGAAGTGCATCCCCACAGAAAAAATGGACAATTAAAAATAGCTAATTCATAAATAAATACCTTTGTCTAACCGCCCTTAAGAGTGCCGCCTCACATTTAAATCACCCTAAAATTATTCGCTTATCGCTATTAAACCAGGCCTTGCTTCTTAAAAACGACACTTTGGTCCACAGATAGTACAAGCAGCGTTAGAGACAGCGAAGGCAGGTCGGACATGCGTAGTGATCGCGCACCGGCTGAGCACCGTGCGGGACGCCGACGTCATCTGCGTCATCAGCGAGGGACAGGTCGCGGAGAGCGGGACGCATCACGAGCTGATGGCTCTAAAGGGACACTACTACGGCTTGGTCAGTCGCGGATGAGTCCTTTGAAACCCTGACCACGTTTTAAAAATATTGCATAGATTAAAACTTGTTCCAATGAAGAAAATAACTCAAAAATTCCTACGTTCCTATATATTTAATTACATAAGGAGACATTAAGAATCATTATGGGAATTTTAAAAGCATTTTGGTTTGCCTAGAGTGCGGTATCCGAATTTCCCTGAGGGTTAAGTTCGAACTCCTAAGAATCTATGCATCACTCTTCAAATAAGAATATCAGTTTTAGCCCGGTGCTTTTAGTACGAGCTAATCACGTTCAGTCCAAAATATAACAACAAATATGTTATTATTATTATTATTAATATTTTGCATATTCTTTTTTAGTTTTCGAAAGTACACATTAATCGTTTTATGGAAACGTAATAAACTCGTACTATGGCCACTGTTGTAGGAAACAGGTAACTATGAGGGTAAAGTACATAATTTCTGTACTCCCAAATATAGCCTACAATTCTAAAGTTTAAATTTCAATTTAAGTACTTAATATAGGTAACAAAGATAAGTGTCAATAATTTGACAAAAAGTGATAATCTCTTTAGATACATATTTCTTGCCGATATGTTACTAACTAGTTTTAGTCTCTTAAGCATTTGAATTAATCATAAGTATTATAAATACTTATACTTTTATATTTCAAACACCATTCCAACATTCGCTCCGTCTATATGTGCTTAATAAAAATAGTGTAATTTTATGAAACTGTATATAATTTTTATATTACTGTTTAAAGAGTTCTTCTTGCCTATTGTACAAATCTGAAATTTAATGTTCCCTAACCATTGTGAAATATATTGTGTAAATGTATGTACAAAGAGAATATAGATAATTATATATTTAGACAAAACTAAATTAAATTTGATTTGATTTAGTTACATCCAGTGGAATAAAAAAGTATTATTATACAAACATTTATTTTTAAAACTTATTTATTACTTGTAACAAGCTGTCAAGGTTTTTTTTTTCAGATTGTATCTTGTAAAAAGTATACATTTCCATACAAAAATACTTATAAAGTACTTAAATATTTGACAAAAGCTGGTTTTATTTGTACCGTCATGAAGAGTGATCCTTTTCATGTTGTAGCAACCACTCCTTGCGATTGATTCCACAGCTAAAGCCTCCTTTGGAGCCAGATGCGACAAGTCTATGGCAGGGTATCACAATGACATGTGCATTAGCTCCACAGGCAGCACCCACAGCTCTGGAATGGCTCGTTGGGCGACCCAATGCTTTGGCCATGTCACCATAAGTCTGAGTAGATGCATATGGCATGTTTAACAACCCATTCCAAACTTCCTGTGAAACAAGAAAATTAATTAGATGGACAAATATGAAAGAACTGGTGACACTGAAAAAAAAATTAATACGGCTCACTTAAATGAGGGGATCATCTTAGTCCTTCAGGAGTACAATTCATATAGAACCACTGTTCTATGTTAAGTTGCTTACAGATGTCCATGGGCAGTAGTAACCACTTACCATCAGATAGACTGCATGCTCGTTTACTACTTCAGTCTGATAAAAAAACAAAATGTAGATAACCGCTGGCCTGCGGCATATGTGGTCCACCCCAGCATTGGATATGGTTTATGACATGTTTTTGGGAATTGTCAATTTTTTGTTGATGACCTATTTCCTGGGTTCACCTCCATATTGGCAGTATTCTGCAACCGGCCAAAGCGACAAAATTTAGGTGTGGGTAGTTTTTTTTCCCAATAATATGTCATTGTACTATCCTGAAGCCCAGGGCTTTTAAGTTTTAACTGCAACTCTAAAAAGATAGCCTTTATATACCTATAGCCCTTATATTTTTTTTATGTTCAACAAAATTTTTGATTAGGTACCTAACCTTTTGAAAATCTGAACCGAACATTTTGATTGGCACGTTAAACTTCTTCAAATTTCCATCTAGATAGTCCTTTAGTTCTGCATCAAAACTTTGCAGTAACTTGTTTTTATCTTCAACAAATTTACAACTTAATTGTTCTGATATAGTTGGTATATATTTTTCCATATTTTTTGAATCCTCAAATGACACCATATATATAAAATCATCATCGGCAGCAGCTACAACTTTTCCCAAATTCGTTTCTATTGTACTAACGAACACTTCGACATACGATTTCTTGGAATATTTCTTTAAAACGCTTGAGAGCACCATGACTACACTTCTGGCATTTAATGTAAATAATGTTGATATTTTAGTGTGATTATATTATATGCACTTCTAACGTTGATTCCAAAGATTATTGCACTTCTTGTAAGCACATTTCAAATTCAAACGTTCGCAAAACATAACAAAGGTTGACATTTCGTTTATTTTTGTTTTGACATAAAGATTTTGACATTTTGGGACATTTAAATAATGATAGATAGCGATTAGAAAAATAATCGATAGTAATAAATATCAATATGTTACGTAATATTTATTTTGCATCAAATAATAATATTTAATTTAAATATCAAATATGCCCTAGACAGCCGGTGATCAGTATATTAATCACCATACAAAAGTCCTGATTATTTTTTAGTAATTAAATGGATTTTGCATCATAACAGACCAACACGAACGAATTTTATTAAAAGAGTCATTATTCATTTATTAAATTTATTTACATTTTTATGTTACATACAATAAATTACTTATAATTATTTCACTTTTACAATGGCTTTTCCTGTATTCTCCCCTCTTAACATTCCGACTAGAGCGTCAACCATATTTTCAAAACCGTTATACACTTTTTCTCTGTATTTAAGTTTTCCTTCCTGCAACCATTTCAAGTTCATTTCTATTCCTTCATTCCATCGATCGAACCAACGATTTACCAGAAATCCTTCTACTTTTAACTCCTTGAACACTATTGAGGGTTGCACGATAGTTACTGAAAATAGATATAATATATAAAATGTTTAAATGTTACTTTTAATATAATGTTAAGTAAAATAATAGTTTACCAATATAAAACTTTATCCCAAATTTTCACACATGAGATCACGAGATAATTACCATGAAACTGTAGAAGTTAAATTATATTATCGGTGTTTTTAAAGCAGTATTCATTATATAAGCTGAATATTATCAATATATAAGCTGAATTATTTAATTAAATTAATTAACATTTTAGCCTTCACTTCACATTTTCACGACAAAAACTGGTCAAAACGTCACACATCAAGTAATAGACAAGTAAAAAACCGGATACCTTTTGGCAGTGCAGGATCATTGTAGGAAGATATGGATCCACAAACAGCTACCCTTCCGTATTTGTTCATATAACTCATTATTGTGGAGCTTATTTCACCACCCACCTGGAATATAATTTATTTCTATACTGTTTATTTTTAGTATGCATTTCAATAACTATTGTAATATTATTTGGTAAAAAAGTGTAACAAAAAGTACAATGAAATCCCAAAAAAAATGTTAACACGATAATCAAATCAATGTGTTCAACTTTGTTAATGGGAACATGATATGTATTTGCGTTGGCAATATCGGGCGTGATTTCAGAATTGTTGTAGGATGAATGAACTCATACGTACCAACATATTTCGAAGGGAATGTGGAACTATAAGTCCACGTTACTAATTTGCTATCAGTGAATAGACATTAAACAATTTCAATAGTATATGTAGTTCAAAATAAATATGACACGGATTGAGCGTTAACACATTACCTCCACCAAATCAACTTTTTATAGTAGCGTGATGCACCACTCTTTATAGAACCGTACCTAGGATTATGGCATAAAAAGAGCGAATTATTGAACAAATCATTCACAGGTTATTTTACATATATACTTAGTGTATTATTTTTTATGGGTATTGTATAACTCTCTAGTTATATCACGTTCAATATTTAAAATACATTTCACGGGAACTAATTTCAGAATAGAATTCTGATATAGGGATATCAGAATTTTGTTTTTTATTTTCTTAATCCACTTATGTATAGTGAAGAACACAAAACTGTGAAATATGTCGCAAGTGTAAAAAAAGGGTTGCAGCTAAATTTCAGAACCACTGCAGCTTTCACCTCACTACTTTATTTGTTGCATCTAATTGATGTCCACATTACCCGATTTTATGGACCGATTAAATTGTCATCATCAAAATTAAATCTATTTCACCTAAGGATAAATTTTACACATACATTGTCAAAGTAACAGTCCACGCGATCAGGAGCAGCTTGCCTAAGAGCGGCTCGAATGTCTGCCGTTTTATAATTAATAGCACGATCGAAACCCAGTTCTTTTTCTAAATACTCGCATTTATCTTGCGAACCGGCAAATCCAATGACACGACAACCTACAACATGGAAAAACTATATTAACTTGTGATTGATACATAGTTGTTTTTTTCTGATAAATTAAAGTAACGAAAGAGCACGTAATCCAAACGAGAAATCCTGTAATCAAGCCTCAATACGGTTTCAGTTTTGCTTAAAGTTAGCTTCTATAGCTAACTTTAAGCAAAACTCAAACCTTATTGAACCGTCCGCTAATACACTTGATATATCGGTTGGCAGTACCAGTGTAGTTCGAGCGGGGAAGTACGCCGCGCCTATTTCTAGCGTAAAGCAGTATTTACCTTTCGGTGGAAGAATGTGGTTGCCGGCTTACTTGTATTTGAGGTATCCTAGTCCTGGGAGTAGCAACGCATCTGTGATCGACTTTAGATAGAACACCTGTTCTATGTAAAATTGCTTACAGATGTCATGGAAAAGTTGGAGTTATTGGAAAGCCTTGTGTAAGCTTCAAATCCGAATATAGCCGCGCTAAGCACTGCTGTTATAAGGCAGAATCTAACATAGTACAAAGATTAATTTTCCTTATATGATGTAAGATTAGATGTTAAATATCATTAATAAAAATATGAAATACGAACGTGGTAGAACTCTTTGTGGTTCGACTCCGGAAGCACCACCGCCACACATATTTCTGCCTAATAACAGCAGTGTTGTGTTCTGGTCTGAAGAGTGTGGTAAGGGAGACATACTTTTCCGAGGCATTCCATCTTAGTCCTCAGAGGTTGCAACGCATCTGTGGCTAACCTTAAATGAGATTTTGATCTTACCTCAGGTTGATTACAGATGTCCATGGGCGACAGTAGCCACTTACCATCAAGTGGACTGCAAGCTCGTTTGCTACTTCTATACTATAAAAAACATGTATTCGATGTTTGATTAAGCGTTCACAAACATTACCTAAAATCTTAGCAATTTGTCCTACATGAGACCCTACGGCTCCAGCGGCACCCGTAATCACAACGGTTTCACCTTCTTGTGGTTTGCATATTTCTTTTAAGCCAAAATACGCTGTGTTCCTGGAAATCAACATATCAGTGTCAACGACAACTATACAGATTATGTAGTACATATTGCTGCTTTTTCTTAAATAGCCGCACAATTCTAAATTTATCAATTTCAAATTTAACGTTCAGTCATCCTTAATATACTGTTTTAGTATGAAAAACACTTAGTGATCTAACTCATCTGTGGTTAATGACCATTTAATTTTTATTATTTTAACTTTATTCATTAAAAATAAAGAAACACGCTTTCTACACTCATAGCCCCACAGTAGGATTTTCTCCTGTGTCGTGGGTGCCATGGACACACAAAGACGAATACACAAACACCCAGAC